>JAVLUZ010000245.1:2623678-2871178 GCA_036768485.1 Mermis nigrescens | reverse complement strand
TTTCTATTAGGTAATCTAAATTTTCATATTTGTTCAAACGTTCATACATCTACAAATCAGAATATTTGGGTAGCATGGGAATTCTGGAGGAAGCTCAGAGCCGAAAATTTTTTTTAAAGTTTTTTTGAGGCCAAAAAGAATGGATGCACGCCATAACTTGATTTTTTCGAGTTTTCCACAATATTTTTTCTTTTTTAGAGCATAAAAGGTTAAAAAAATTTTTGGGAAATAGGAAAAACATTTGTTCAAATCGAACAGGATTTAATTAATAAAAGTGGCGTCGAAAATTTGACGCTTAGTTAGCTTGACAAGCTCTAAAAAAACACATTTTCATGATTTTTTGGTAAATCACTAATTCTAAGGGTGTTAACCCCTAAATCCCTAAGAAGACGTACAGATCTGATTCATAGTGTTCTTGGGGGAGATGGTGGTTTGAGGGATTTGACCCCCCGGAATGGCAGCTGACCCCCGCAAAATGGCTGCGACCGCTAGAATTGTCGATTTTTCGAAAAAATTGTAAAAGTATGCCCCTTTTAGCATTTTTAGCTCTTTTTTGGCTCAAATTCAAATTTTTGAGCGCTTCGCGCCATATGCACGTTTTCGACTATTATAATACAAACTTAATTTCTTCAAATTTTATCGAAATTTTCCTAATGTTTATATGTTCTAGGACAACGAGCATTGTCCAACGCTAAAAAAAGTGTTTTTGACGTGTACCTATTATTTTCAGCCCAAAAAAACTTTCTAAAAATTTTTTGGACCTAACCCTCCCGATTTTTATGCTGTACACATGTATAATCTGATCAATTTAGTTTTTTATATTAATATATAAATGGTTCTATATCTCAGACTGCGTGGAACGAAAAGAACTCGCTTGCCCGTCGTTTCGGCACTTTTTGTACTTTTTGTTCGCGCCAACGCTCGTTTATCGGGATCAATATCCTATGTATAACTCAATTTTCTTAAAAGTTAGTATTTCTGTTAAAATCACAATTTTATGTACTTCACAGGACCGACAAAATACGTTGGCGCGAAGTCGTCAACGGATTATTCCAAGTGGCTGCCTGTTTATTTTGTATAAATTATATTTTTGTGTGAGTCTATTTATTACGGATAGAATAATTTAGTAATGTTATTGCTAATTAATTTCTGATTAATTTTTCAATATCTGTGTAATAATATAAAGTATATAATGCAGAGTAAAGAAGACGGCAGTGGTATATTACATATTTTTACTTCTTTTAAGTCACTGCTTTATACACGGTGGGCCATAAAAAAGGCTACACTTGATGTTAGATCATAAATAATGGCAGTTGCTGGCATACAATTTTCGGATCAGCTGTATTAGATAGATAAACGTGTCATTTTTCAAATCTCATAAAAGTTTTGGCTTGGTGCCAGCTGTCCGTACGCCTTAGGGTGATTTGTTTACACGTCACTTTAATATGTTTAAACCCCAGCGTTTCTACATTGTCTCACATTAATGAGTATATAGTGTTCTTTTTTGACAAAATATGTTGCTAAAAATATTAAATAGCACGTTGTTTGAACCGCAAAACTAGTTACCCGCTCTACTACTTATAAAAAACTTGATATTGTCAAAACGGAGCAAACTGATGAAGGACCAATGATACTTCAAGCGTTTTAACATCATAATTGTAGGGTGTAAACAAAGCATTATAGCGCCTGAAGCATGGGCATCTGACCAACTTTTTTTACAAGCTTAGCTCTAAAAGAAGAGATGTTAATCTGTAAAATACAGTCTACCTCAAAGCTGTATGTTTATAATCGGACAAAGCTTATGACCTGTAATATTGGGTTGTGGCCTTTTTCTGGCCCACCCTGTAAACAACTCGAAATATCACTTTTCAGTCAATTTGGAAAATATAATATTTTTTCAAGAAGGATTACATTTTTGTTTTACGGACATTAGGTAGGCTTGTTTCATAATGCGAAATTATCTAATGCAGAGTATGTTAGTTAATGACTCTATTCAAACCGTGCATCGTGACAGACATGAATAAGTAGTCAAAAGATTTTTTTCCCGTTTTTTCGAACTCAGATGAAAATGCAAATAGATGAGAAGTTTTTTAACTATCGGCGATGAATAAAAAGTGTCGTTGATATAAGAATAAACGGTTAGGAAGAATACTTAAACCACTAAATTTTAAAATTAACTTGCTGACGCTTCCGTAAACTCGAATAATATTATCTTTGTATTGTATTTTACAGGCGATTTTGCATGCCCGAATTCAAGGTAAAATATTATGATAAGACTAAAGTGTTGAAGTATTGCAATTTATTTATTGCATTTAAATATTTATCTTTTACGCATAATGTTTAATTATCACGCGAGTTCAGACATGCATGAAGGGGATGAGGGATTTAGACTATGGAACGGAAAAATAGACATTTTTCAGGAAAGGTATGAATGCCAAAAATGAAAGAAAAACTTTCCGCAAAATTTTTTCGAAATTATTGAAACCTGTGCTAAACTTTTATAGCATATGTATTTTATTAAAATATTTTCGTTTATATGCATAAATATTAAGTTCTTCGTGTAGTTAGACGCTCACGTGGAGGTTGAGGGGGGCCTAGACCACCAGATGTAAAAATTGGAAATTATCCGGCAAATTATGGCAACATAAATGTAAAAAGAATATAAAAGCGATTGAACATCACAAATTTTCCACAAGAAACTGTTTCAAATTTACAATAAAATGTAGATTAGCATAGTTTTACTCTACTAAAGCAATAATATTAAACTTTTGAGGCTGTTTTAGTTTATAGAAAATCCTGGCTGACCCCTCCTCCAGACCGACTGAGATCTATATCTTTGCATGTATTTATATTGATATTATGAATAATATTTATTAATACGTATTACTATTGTATTTATCAATATTTTTCTCTTTCTCAGAATTTCAATCAGGATCGAGTTACTTTCCGAACATTTATACTGACGTGGTTCAACTGTATACTTCCGGGCTCATTGTGCTTTATGCTCTGCTTTTTCTTAACATTGCACGCTTGGCAAAACGTGTTCGCCGAATTGATGCGATTCGGTGACCGCTTATTTTATAAGGTATAGAGAGATTAATTATTTTTTATTATTATTCTATTCATGCATATATTATTTGTTTCAAGATTTTATTATTCTTTCTGTCAAAAATGATTGTTTTTCTGCATTATATTCTAATAGGATTGGTGGAACGCAGTCACTTTGGGGCAATATTACCGAACGTGGAATATAATAGTGCATGATTGGTTGTACGCTTACGTTTACAAAGATATGAACATGGTGATTATTTATTGCAAAATAAATAATAATCATATTATTAATATTAATAAACAGTAATAATATTAATAATACATCTTTGTAATTACTGCTATTAACAATGCTGCTTATTAATATTGGCATTTATGGACGCTTCTGAGGATGAACAATAAATTGCATTTGTTTAAAATATATTTTATATTTTTCATTTGATGTCACTTAATTTAAAAATTAATTTGTCGAAATAAATTTATATATATATATATATATATATATATATATATATATATATATATATATATATATATATATATATATATATATATATATATATATATATATATATATATATATATATATATATATATATATATATATATATATATATATATATATATATATATATATATATATATATATATATATATATATATATATATATATATATATATATATGTATGTGTGTATATATATATATATATATATATATATATATATATATATATATAATTATAATTGATTTTAGGTATTTTGTTTATTTACCTTATATTATATTTGATATAATCGTTTTTTAAAGTTTTCACGAATTTTTCTCTCGTCATAGCTGTTGAGCACGCGGAATCGTTCGTTGGCAACTTTGGTCGTATTTTGCGTGTCGGCCGTATTCCACGAATATATATTTATTTTGTCCTTTCGATTCATATATCCAGTTTTGTTCTTTGAATTTTTCGTCTTTAGCGGTAGGATTCTGTGTATCTGAAAATTAAAAATATCATTAATACAATTATTATCATTGTAATTATTAACATTAGTGTTAATATATTGCGGAAGTTCAGTGATAAGACACCGATTTCCCTTTAGGAAGCTTTTGATTGATTTTTAGATATTAAGGTTTCAAATCACTCGGAAATCTGAAATTATTGCTTAAACGTGCGCAACGGTAGTTTTCATAACCTTCTTCAGTTAATCTATGCATATAAATTCCAAGACTAACAAAATCAGCAACCGCCTTTCAGCTCTGCATTATCATATACTTTTACGTTTATATTTAATTAGCGAAACGTTATCAGCACGAATACCCATGTATTATATTAATAAATCATGTTCTCTGTTAACATTTATGATAATTTAGTAACGAAAAGCGCTAAAAATACGGTACAATGCAATATGTTAGCAATACGATATACTCAACTTTTATATTATCTAAACAATAACTTTTCCCATTTTTTTCCCGCAAAATAATTAAATCTACCCTCTTCAAAATATATCACACTTCAACTTTAACTGCCGAAAGCGAACATATAGTGTTGATTTACCAATCAGTAATTCACGGGTCTGATTATATATGGTTTATTACTGCATATAATGTTTACTATTTATTGATATTTTCGTAAAGGAAGCTTAATGAATCCAATCAAAAAAATAATTTTTAGAAAAAATATATTTATTCTACATAGTAGATAACTTTAAACGGAAATTAATCTTATTTTGATTTGTCAGCACGGACGTACTTTATATTATTACAGTGCCAATTTTATTGATAACACGATCGGCAACGAGCTGGATTTCAAATATTTTCCTTTGGTTGCTCATACTGACCGGTACTGGGCTGTCGCTTTGCCTCTATAGTCTGGAATGGTACGCTAGGAAAAATTGTCCGCCTACTTTTGTAAGTTGAGTATGAGCGATTACGCTTTAAGACTCTAATGGTTTTCAAACGTAAAAAAGGATGTAAATACGTCTATTTCTATTCAATTCACCGATTTATTTATAAGAGTTGTTTCATAAACTATTTGAATTAAGAGGGGGTATGCACCCCCAGAAGGCCGAATACACCCCAGAAACCAAAATACCCCTTCCCCAGAATTCAATTTTTGAATTTTTTTTGTTTTTTTTCCGCAATTTTTTGATGCTAGTGGATAGTGCTCGATGAGAAACCTTGAAAAATCGTGCTGGTTCGCCATACCACCACACCTGGGTGTGGGGGGTTTCAATTTTTGAAAAATTTTTTTCGTTTTTTTTGCAATTTTTTGATGCCAATGGATAGTGCTTGATGAGAAACGTCGAAAAATGGTGTTTTTATTGCCCTACCACCATTTTTAAGGCCATTTTTTGACTTTCAAAAAATCTTGCACCCCCCCTTCCAGAATTTTTGCTGCCCATGTATGCATACCACCATTTTTAGGGCCATTTTTCGATCTTTGAAAAATCTTGCACTTACACCCCCCAGAATTTCGGTGCTGCCCACCTATGCATGGAAGTCATTTTTTGCATATGGAATAGGTTCTAAAACTATTTCGAGAGCAGAAACAGCTATCTCAGCTCAAAATACAAGATTGAGCGGTAAATCAAACTTCTAAACATCCTTCCACCTTATTTTCTCCTATTTCACGGCGCTCCGCGCCGGAATTTCGCTAGTCAGACAAATTTAATTCGCTCAAAATTGTCTAAAATTTCAAAATTTTACGAAAAAATATTGCGCCAAAAGTGATTTTAAATAAAAGTAGGCAATATAAAATGCCGTAAAACACTACTTTGCACGGGATGGGCGAATTTTCGGACCTATTTTTGACTGTTTTTAGAAAAGTTGGTTTACCGCTTCCTCCCCTTGAAAAAATTAAACATCGGCCACTGTTCAATTTACAACTTTATATAAATTTCTTTTAATTTTTGAATTTAAAAAACAAAATTAAAATAATAACAATTTTCCTCAGCTTGGCATATCAAAATATGGCAAAGCAAATTTTCAGAAATAATAACTTTTGGTAGTCGACTTAGCGAAAGGCTGGCTACTGGCTAGGCCTAAGAGAGACTCGTCGAGCTTACTACTCAACGCGTTCACGTTCATGTGCAGCAGTATTTTTTTGTACAAGGTCCGTTTGTACATGTACAAAGATGGTCCCTAAACGTCTTTGTACATTTCGTACACACAAATTTTTGGGTACTATAATATGGTACAGTAGCGATTTTAGTGTGGCAAAAACAGAGTTGTTCGACCTTTGGTTACGTATTTTAGCAATTTCTAGGTTTCTGAGGGCAAAAATCAGTAATGATCGTCTCAAAACGGCGCGAAGCGCCAAAAAATTTGGCATTTTTCCTTTCAAAATGTAATTTCTGAAATTATAAAGATATATAGAACACATAATTGCTCATTTTCGGCGCGGAGCGCCGAGAATTTTTGCGAATTTCGAACCCTTTTTGCAGTTTTTGTCTTCCAAAAAATCTTTGTACATGTACAAAGACGGTCCCCAAAAAGTCTTTGTACATCGCGAAAAATCTTTGCCGAATACAAAAAAAACCGTGATGTGCAGGCAGTCTGCTTATTCTTGGAGACTCAAAAAGGGGAACAGACATTTCATCGAGATTACACGGAAAAATAAGGACCAAGAACAAATAAAAGTCAAATTTTTTACAATAGTGCTCCTAACCATGAGAAAGCTTAATCATTGGTAGCGAGTACCTTGGCTTCAGCGAGTACCTTGGCCTTCTTTTTTTATATGTTTATCACGGCGAGGTGCGAATTTTAGGTCCACCCCCTAAAAGCAACAATGGGACACTTCTGTATTGTGCGGTTTTTTTAAAAGAAATATAATAAAAATTCAATGTAGCCAGTTTTTTAATTTTTCTTACACTTTTGCCCGGTGCGTAAAGAGCGTGCAACGTTTTACTGTGACGTTATAGCATATAGTTTTTTGAATGTTTGGTCTATAATCGGAATTTCCAAACTCAATTTTGCAATCTGTATAATCTAGTCTTTTTTCAAATGTAGACAATTGAGTAAGCCAGAAACGCTTTTTTATTTTTCGAAAAGTGGCTTATTTCCAGAGTGGCAGTGTAAATAGTGTAAAGTTCATGGAACTGAAAAAATCCATTTGGCCTGTTTTTTGCCTGCCAACGATTCCGGTTATGAGTGCCAAGAAATTTATTCGAGCAGAAATGGACTTACTAAGGTTTAAGGGCTACTTCTGGCTTACCAGCAAACGTTTGTACACTCAATACGGAGCTAGATCTAGGGGTTTGAACCTTAAGCTATAGTAGATGGTGTGAAAAACAGATTTTGTCTAAGACTTATTTGCTAACTTTTCCGCTTATAAGTTGGAATAAATTTAATAAAGTAGAAATGAAGTGCTTTCTAAGGGCTACCCGTTGCAGCAAACCGCGTTTGAAAAGACGCAATACTGAGTTATTTATTGGGGTGGGAAGTTCGAAATTAGGGTGTGTGAAATGGGCAAAGAAACAAGTTTTTTCTCAATTTTGATTGGTAAATACCTCAAATATTTTGTGGAACAGAAGCTTCTACATACAAACGTACTAAAATTTAAAGGCTACAAAGTGGCCCAAACCGAAGTTTTTACACTCAATGGGGAGTTAAGCTCAGATTTTTAAAGTTTACAATGCGGTGGATGGTGGAAAATACGTTTTTGTCCGTTTTTTCTGTTCGCCACTTTCTCCATTAAGAAGTCAGGATAGGTCGAATAGAATAAAAATAAAGTACTTCCTAAGGGGTGCACGTCACAGCAAATTGCGTTTATTTACATCAATCTTTAGCTTTTTCGGGAAAAGTAAAGTCAAAAACTGGGTGTGTTAAACGTGTTTCTGTCTTGTTTTTTCTGCCAACTTTTCCGGTTATGAGTCTGGACATAATCCCAAGTCTAAAAATGTACCAGAAATCAAACGTGATACGCCAGTTAGGCGTATTTGTTTACACTCTACAGTGGTGCAAAGTGATTTATATCAAACATTCATTTGTCTTCAGGTCGGTGTGGAGACTTAATTTGTTCGTAAGTGTTGATCGTAATATCAGAATAATATTAGAATCACGAATCCGACTAGAAGCTTCTTCACACTCTGTGGTTGTGTAAAGTTTACAATGCAAATTAACTTTAGTTCTAGAGCCTTACAGAAGCTTAATTTAAAAAAATGTTCTACGTAATGTAGTAATGTCAGAATTACGATTCTAACTGTTAGTTTTCTCTACACCCAGTAGTTGTGTAAAGTTTGTACTATTCATTTATTGTTAATATGTAGTTTACATTACAAATTTATTTTACTTCAAAAGTGTTACAACAATACATGATTTTTTTCAAAATATGATCCGTAAGGTCAGGATTACAAATCTGGCTGTATGTTTTCCTTACATCCAGTATTTATGTAAAGTTTGCACTGAACATTAAATTTAGTTTCAGAGCATTGCTGAAGCTTTTTTTAAATGTTCCATGTAACGTCAGCATTACGAATCTCTGAGCGTAAGTGATCTTTATACCCAATATTTGCGTAAAGTTCATGCTGAAAACCTTTGGTCTCTTTAAATAAGGTAAGGTTGTCTTGTTTAAAAAAGATAATGCTGGTGTTCAGAACAATATTGTTTTCCGAGTTTTGGACTGTTGTCATTATTGTAGCATGTTATCGTATATGTTTACTGACTGATTTACTCAAATCCTACTAATTAAAAGTAGGGTACTAGCAAAGAAAAATGCTCCGATGGAACAAAAAAGCGGAATATATGTACTTGGGCTTTTGGATTATTAAGGATGTAAAAGATCTGAAAAATAAAATAAAAAATAAAATTTAAAAAAAAATAAAAAAATCTGCTAAAAATCAGACTTTGTTTAAACGCAAAAAATAAAAGTATATTCTGCTGCCTCTGAATAAATGTAACCTCCTTTAATTTTTAATGCTTCACGAAAGAGTTTATAAACATAATCTAAAATAAACATTTTTTGTAAATTGCTTGCAAGTTGCAACGCTGACTCGCTTCGTATCTTGATTGATAGAAAACTTACTTTAATTGTATTTAAAGGCGTTTTATTTTGTTATCATGAGCATTATAGCAAGCAAAACTGGCGTCAATTGATTAGTGCACGCAATCGTTGCGGGCACACAAGTGTACCTACATGTAGTCTGTATCACGTAAGCTTACGCGTTTTCTACTGCTTTAAACCAACAATTTATTTGTCTTGAATGCATCGATGTTTGCTGTTTCATTCAATTGGCTTACAAAGTCGCTCCTAGTTTACTCCATCTGCTTTCCCATAGCTACTGCAAGGCTGACTCGCTGCTTTTTGAATCGTTTTTTTTGATTCAATAATTTATTTCAATCTGCAAGCAGCAGAATATACTTCGATTTTTTGTGTTGCTTGATTTTTAGCAGATTTTGCGACTTTAGGCATATACATAGGTAGCTTTATCCTAGTCCCCTCCTTTTACATCCTTAATAATGTACAACCCCGAGAATATTCGTCTTTTTTGTTAAATCGGAGCATCTTTCTGTGCCAGTGTCAATTATTTTGACCCTTAAACGCTTTTTATCATCCGCTTCGTAATATATTTGATAGTTTTGGGCGACAAATTGATGATAGCCCGAAGAATTGGCTATACCTCTTTTCTCAGCATTTTTCCCTTAGCTATTTTTATTTCAGAGCTTGATAATAAACGTCAATTTTTTCTTTATCAATCAATTTTTTAGTTTTCTGAGCCTTGGGTACTTTTCTAACCCAACTGAAGACCGTTTCATTGTACGGCTAATTAAATGCTACAATCAAACATACGAATACTTTTAAAAAACAAGTACCTATACTGTCAATTTACCTGGGTGCCTTTCTACGACGTTTGCTGTCCACAATGAAATACGTGATCAAAGATAGCGTGGCAATCAAAATAGCAGTTACAGAAGCAGCGAAAATGTATTCTACTAGGGTCCAACTGGTGCCCCGCCTTCGCTTTGAAGAAGGCTCGGCTTTAAGCAAATTTTTTGCGATGTGAGCCGGAGCGTCAAAAAACGGTGCTTCTTGATTGAAGTAGTATTCATCATTAAGAATCATGTTATCATCTTCATCGGTTGCATTAAAAGTCAAATTCTTGTCATTAGTAGTTAGATCAATGACGTTTTCATCATGGTTAGGTCCTTTAAATTACATACATTTATTTACTAAACAGTGAATTCTAACGACATACATTCCAAGCAAGGCAGAGCAGGAATGTCTGGATTATGATAATCTAAGTCCTGTTTTATCAATTGTGTGCTGTGACCTCAAAAAGCACATACTATAATTTCATGTTAAAACTAGAATCCTAATGGGCAGTTCTTAATTTCATAAGTTCATAAGTGTTCGCTTGCACCAAAGATTTTTAGAAAAGTCGTATCTTCATAGGTTCAAAAGTCCTTTCTAAAGTTTCATAAGTGCAAAGTCCGATTCTACAATGATGAAAAATCGGCTTGCACCAAGTTTTTACACTTATGAACCCTTAGAAAAATTCTGCAACTTCCTATCAACCTTTCTAATGATTTATAAGGTCATCATAAGTCCTCAAATGGACTTGCACCAAGAGCTACACCTAATGAACCTTCAGAGAGGTTCACAAGTCCAACAAAAAAGTCGTCACTGCGAAAAAATGGGGAGTAACCCTAGAATATGGTACTTTCAGAATACTAAGAAATAAACTTCAGAAAAGCGAATTTTTTCGCTCAGTACTTAGAACATGTTGAAAGAAAGCGCGGAAAAACAATTTCATCCGTCTACGATCAATATTACAAAAGCTATGGGTTTCGTTAATTAGCCTCTTCTCGACCTAAGCAAGCATCTTCTCGACCTAAGTATTTAAATATTCAAACAGCTGAATACAGAATCACATGCAGATACCCAATTTACGTCGACCTAAGCATCTATACATCGACCTAAGCATCTATACATCGACCTAAGCATCTAAACATCGACCTAAGCATCTATACATCGACCTGAGCATCTATACATCGATCTAAGCATCTAAACATCGACCTAAGCATCTATACATCGACTTGAGCGGGAGCGACCTTGACCTAAGCAGCTTAAAACACCTTTTCAGATATACTAAGCCTAAGCCTAGGTATAATAGAAGCAAAAACTTAGGTTTTTGTATATCTTGTCAAGTAAAACCGAAAAAAACATGCAAAAAATATGAAAATTTTTTTAAGTTTTTCAAAATTTCAAACAGCTTTTCGCGCCTTTTTTCTATCTTCTCCTTCATTGCTATGCTTCCTCCCGTAATTTCAGCCCATATTATTTATTTCTGACAAATGTATAAGTCCTTGGATCGAGCCGTTTAATCGTCCCACTCAACACTCACATAGAGCGTAGAGTTGCCAGCAACTTTGCAAGTATGGCTCAGATTTTCACCAAATTTTTTTCCGCGCTTCAATTTATCATCTTCTACCATTTTGTCCAAAAAAATTTTGGCATTCCATATTCGTTTTGCTCCTTTTCTAAAAGTACCATATTCTTAAGTTTAGCCAAAAAATGGTTAGCTCATCCTCGAATTATTTTTGACTTAGACGATTTTGCTGCAATTTAACATTAGATATTTTAGTGATTCTTTTTGCAATATAAAGCTGTATACAGCCAATAACGAAAAGCAACAATATATGATATTCATAAAAAATCATTAGAAATATTATTGCAAATATTCGAAAGTTTGTAGGCGAGAAATACTGTTTAAATCTTATTTTACACTTGTAACAGTAATATTTAACCACATGATTTTTACAGCTCTAAAAAATATAACACATGAAGAACAATCGGACTTTGCACTCATGAACTTATGAACATAATTGGACTTTGCACTTATGAACTAATGTGAAGGCTCGACTTTTCTAAAAGTCTTTGGTGCAAACGAACACTTATGAACTTATGAACTTATGAATACTTTGGACGGACTTATGAACTTATGAACGAAGGACGTATGAACGTAGCAGTTGATAAACTTTCTCAAGGTTCATAGGTGTAGAACTAAGTGCAAGCAAATTTTTGCGCCTTTGAATTTATGAATCTTAAGAAAGGTTCAGGAGTTTGGTGCAAGCGGCCCCTGGGGATGGTAAAGATGGTAAAAATAGACTTTAGAGGGTAAGGAAAAACTATTTCGAAATTTGATTAAATACTCGTATGGTCAATTTTCGTACGTTGATCACGAATATGACATCGATTTTGATCGCAGACCATTAGTTTTATAAATATTCGAATTTAATTTTTTTAAATTTTATACTTTTTAACTTTTTTCCAATTTTCTAGAAAGTTATCTATTTTAATAATTGAAAAAATTAACAATCTTCATCCAGAATGGATGTCATATTTGTGAACAGCGCAAAAATTTGTCTTCATGATTTAAAAAATTAGAAAAAAATTGAAAAAATCTAAAATTAAAAAAATAACAAAATTCGATTTTTTCGAAAATGACTAGTCTGTGATAAAAATGGATCTCACATTTTAGTGATCAGCGTATGAAAATTGACCATATTCAATACAGATTTCAAAAAAATTTAAAAATTTCCTTCCGTACCCCTAAACTCCTTAAGTGCCGAAAATTAAACTTTTTTGGGCCAAAATGATCTCAAATAATGGTATAAACGCTAAAATAGCGTTAAAACTACGTTATTCCACAGTTTATGGTTAATTTCAAACATTTTTAAGGAACGGCTTTCCCTGCTGGTTTGCAGGGTTACTCAGTCATCAGGGTGAAGTCACCTCAACCTGAATTGATCCTGTGCCCATGTGTAATACCCAGTGTTTTTTTTGTACAAGGTTCGTTTGTACATGTACAAAGATGGTCCCTAAAAGTCTTTGTACATTCCGTACACACAAATTTTTGGGTACTATAATATGGTGCAGTAGCGATTTTAGTGTGGCAAAAACAGAGTTGTTCGACCTTTGGTTACGTATTTTAGCAATTTCTAGGTTTCTGGGGCAAAAATCAGTAATAATCGTCTCAAAACGGCGCGAAGCGCCGAAAAATTTGGCATTTTTCCTTTCAAAATGCAATTTCTGAAATCATAAAGATATATAGAACACACAATTGCTCATTTCGGCGCGGAGCGCCGAGAATTTTTGCGAATTTCCAACCTTTTTGCAGTTTTTGTCTTCGAAAAAATCTTTGTACATGTACAAAGACGGTCCCCAAAAGTCTTTGTACATCGCGAAAAATCTTTGCCGAACACAAAAAAACCGTGGTAATACCTGAACAAAATCTTACAAACAGTATTCGATGCTCTAGTCTTTCCCGAAATGTATAGAAGATATTGATATGTACATAGAAGGCAGAGAAATTGGGTATTATCCTAGCAAGTCTCCACCTTCGGAAAAACGAGTCCTTGAACACTGTTTTTGTGCAAAAGTAATCGTTTATAGTCATATTTGGTACGCTGATGTCGAATATGATAGTCATTTTGGACAAAAATGACTATCATATTTATTTTTTAAAATTGTTTTTCTCGTTTTTTGTTTTTTGTTTAATTTTTTCTCTTTTTGCAAAAGTAATCGTTTTAGTCATATTTGATACGCTGATGACGAATATGATAGTCATTTCTGACAAAAATGACCACGCTATGCCCAATGATCCAATGGCATGTTGCCCCTGGTACAATGATATGGTCTGATCAGTGGGCTGCCTATCAGAACATCCAAAATTGGACAGGTTTTAATTTCAGTCATCAGACAGTCAATCACGAAGATAATTTTATCGATCCTGTTACTGGAGCAAATACGCAGCGTATTGAAGCAAACTGGAGACACGTAAAAACAGATGTCAGGAAAATACGCGGGACATCGATCAATTTGCTGCCAGGGCATCTAGCAGAATATTGGTTGAAAAACCTGCATCATCAGACTCCGTTTCGAGACATACTGCACGAAATAGCTACACAATTTCCACTCGTATAACGTGCATTCAATTTATTTCTTCCATATTCGAAAAAATTTTGAAAAATTAGAAAATTATAAAAGAAAACATGAATGACTATAAACGATTACTTTTGCGAAAAGGAGAAAAAATTTTCAAAAAAAACAAAAAACGAAATAAAATTTAAAAAAATGAATATGATAGTCATTTTTGTCAAAAACGACAATCATATTCGTCATCAGCGTACCAAATATGACTATAAACGATTACTTTTGCACAAAAACAGTGTTCAATGACACGTTTTTCCGAAGTGGAGACATGCTAGGATAATACCGAGAAAATGAAACTTAGGAACCCAAAAAATATTTCTCAAAATAATTTTATTTGGGAAAAACCTAATTATAATAATTGTACTGAAGACGTGTATGGCAGACTAATTTTTCATAAAAATTAATCTTGTGCCTATAAACCGACATACAGCGAAGGTCAAATCGATCTATAGGCAGTTAAAAAATCCGATTTTCTCTTAATTAAACTTAATTAAAAGAAAACTAAGGAGAGGGCCGTTTACAATAAAAATTGTGAATATTGGTTGAGAATTCCGTCGCACGTTGCACTCACGTACCTGCTGTCACGTGAATTGAGCAGTCCACATAATCATCGTCTTGCACTTCATCATCATCATCATCTGATGCGATGTCGTCACACTTATACGTAGCGCCTTCAAGGTTACCTGCCAAAGACGAAATCTGCGTTGTAAAAGAAAATAAAACAAGAGCACTGGACACGGCGCTCATTTCGCCCTGTAGCGTCAATGTAAACTAAGTTGATATTGGGAATGTAAAATGGTACTATTGAGTAAATAGCGGGTTTAGATGTGCGTAAATATCTATATTGATTTGGAGTTTCTGTGTGTGTGTGTGTGTGTGTGTGTGTGTGTGTGTGTGTGTTGTGTGTGTGTTTGTGTGTGTGCGTGTGTGTGTATGTGTTTGTGTTTGTATGTGTGTGTGCGCGTGTGTGCGTGTGTGTGTAAGTGTAAAAAAGTTTTTATCACTGTATAATGGAGTGCTCCTCATGTTTTGGCTTAAGGGGTATTACGGGCCCCTGATGCTGAGTTTTGCATCAAAATTACTCGATCAAGCATCTGAAACTCGAAATTGACGGTTTAGTCAAAAAAGGGGTTGTCATTCCTATAGGTGTATATAATTGCCGCAGGGCTAATATTTTACGCATCCCTTGACCAGCTTTTTATGCGCTATCCATTGGTGTAGACCGCTTTACACTGAAGTGTAAACTGTCTAAAAGCCGTAAGAATAATGATTCTTTTAAAGTATGTTTTGCAAAACTACTCAAATTGCAGTGATTTAAATTCAACTATATTCTATGCATTTCTTAATTACATCTTAACTGACCTCACTGTAGACTTTCAGTAAAATTCACAGATAAGTGTTTTTAGCTGAGATACGGCGCTCAAACATACCCTATCCATATTGTGGAACTTTGAGTTTTGGCATCTCTGCTGAAGCACAGTAGTTCGAAATTTACTCGTCTTATTTGGCTCCACGGGGTTTATTGAGCCCCTGATTCCAAATTTACAATTCAAAGTGCCCGAGCTGCTTATGTTAAACACATAGAGGATGGGTTTACAGGAAACTTAGGAAGGCTCTGAGAAGCATGATTTATCGTAGGGATCTATAGTCTGTTTCATGTATCCAAGAGCCTTTTCAGCAAATATTTTCCGAGACTACAGTAAGTCTATTTTCCCTGCTTAGTGTAGATCATTTAGAGAGCACCGTAGTTACATAAGAAGGGAGGATTTTTCAATAAAATTTTTAATGGCATAATTTATTCTCGTCTTCCAGCAGATCATGCAACATGCGGATAGAATTAGCGCATTCAGCTTGTCATAAATCGACTGTTCAACACAATAAAGTAGCATTTTAAGCATTGCCGAAAACTTCCGTAGCGTAGTGGTAGAACGTCTGATTGTCGTCGAAGCAAAACAGCTTCGATTCCTGCTGCAAAGATTTTTATTTAGCGTACTTACTGTAGTATGTCACGGCACTGTTTAGATGCTTAAATTAAGTCAACATATATGGACGATTTAGTACATAAGAAATGAAAAATGGTGGCCGCTCGCCCCCACTCAACTTTCCTGTCGAGTTAGAGTAAATCACCTATAGTCTGTTTCATTTATTCGAGAGCTTTTCAGTCAATTCTTTTAAGGGCTACCGTAAGCTAAAAAAGACGAATTACTGTACTTCGGCAGATCAGCTCAGTGAGGGCGAGTGGCTGGAATTCTTCCATTTTAAATGCACTAATACGCCCATATAAATTTAATTTAACATTTAATCAGTGATGGGACAACATACTGCAGTAAGTGCGTTGAACAAAAAGCTATCGGCTGGAATCGAACCCGGGTTGCTGTGTCTACAAGCGGGTGTTTTTACCACTGCGCTATGTGGGAGCTCGCGGCATTTCTTAACATCGCGGCGTTTCTTAACATCATAGTCTATTGTGTTTAAAGTGTCAACTCAGGATAGCTGAATGCGCGATTTTTATCTGTGAGTTGATTGATCTGATAGAAGACGAAAAGAAATTATGCTGCAAAAATGTTATTGAAAAACCCTTCTTTGCTAGGAAGCTAAAGTGAGATCTAGCGACTTACAGTAAATAAGAAAGAATGGGTTACGGTAACCTCCGAAAACATTTACTGAAAAAGCTCTCGGATAAATGAAACAGACTATAGTTAGGCATAATGTAGTTTTCAAAAAATTTACTGACAAGGCTCTCAATAAATGAAACAGACTATAGATAACTATGAATACTGTTTTGAAAGATGTAAAACTTTTTGCCTCTGTTTACAAAAGGGACAAACTTTAATTTAACTTGCTGCACAGTTAATAGTCGCAAAAGTGGTAAAAGGGAAAAATAAGTAAGCAAAATATAACAAGTCGGTGTTAAGTGACTACAGAAATCTACTTAGCTAAACTGCACATTCTGGTGAGCATGGTGGTTTACATAAAATGAATGACTAATTTAAATTGTAAAGAAGTTGATAATTTCTGAAAAATATTCCTTAAGAATATTTTGATAATTATTGTAAGATTGAGTTTCTGTTGACAAAAAAGTTTAACAAACTGCAGGTGCCGTTATTATGGAGTATACAGGGTGAATGAGAGAATGCAGCAAAATTGAAAAGGGCTAAATAAGGAAAATACGAAACATTAGCAAATATGACATAAAAATTTTTCGACAATTCACCGCATGTTGGTTGTTCAATTATTATCTATTTAAATTTTTTGCAAGTAGGGAGGAAGCGACTATTAAAATTGTAACAAAATTTTAAAAGTACGCCAATTTATGGTTTACATGCGTTTCGTTTAAACTGTAACAAACGAGAAAATAATTCGATTGAGCTTCAGTTTTTACGATTGGATAATATAATTCGATTTGTCTGTGTGTGTGTGTGTGTGTGTGTGTGTGTGTGTGTGTGTGTGTGTGTGTGTGTGTGTGTGTGTGTGTGTGTGCTGTGTGTGTATGTGTGGTAGTCGCCCGTCAATCCTCTGCCATTACCTGATATGCTAATTATGCATATATTAATTTTTTGACAAATTTCCTAAAATTGAACCTAATTAATACTTAAGTAGTTAATACTTTTAATTCTTATAAATTAACCTAATATTTTCCTTATAAAAAATATCTTGCATTATTTCTTAAATGTGTATTATTCCAATGTTCATTGTATAATTATAGCGTATGATACATGGTTAATGCTCTAACGCTGTTTACAAAGTTATAATAGTACACAGTTGCGCAGGTTTAGCCGATGTATCTTCATGCAAATAGATTTTCAATATCTGTCACAAAATTGCGTCCATTTAAGGCGTTCCTTTTTTCATTTTCCCATCCTATGTAAATTTGAACAAAAACATATTTGGCGTCTCTTTTTTCTCTTCCTGTCTTGTCGTTGTTCATTGGTATCTATGTTCTGATCCAGCGTCGCGTCTGCAATATTCGTTGTATTACGTTGATATCGATAATTCAATACAGGACCGTTCATTTTTGCTGAGTGCCATTCATGCCTTGTCCACATTATTTTCAAGTTAGCCTGCCGCTAGGTTAACTTTTATTGTTAGTGTTAGTTGTTCCTTTACGTATTACAATTGATTCTTTTAAAATTTTTCACATGCAATTCACTATATGGCCGATATTTTCTCAATATTTCAAATCATTTCTCAATTAATTATCAGAGTAACCACTTAATGATTTATCGAAATTATACAAAGGTTAATAATTTTATTTATTAATCTGGACGGCCCTCCAAACAGTAAGTAAGTACAAATCTTTTACTTGATAGAAAGTTTATATAGTTAGGCTTAAGATAAGCCAAGAATTAGCTTAACCATAACTTATTTTGGAGCCAAATGAGCTGATACCTCAAGTCGAACTCTAGACCTGTTTTCTAGTCTAAATTTTGTGCTCCTACTCATAATAGTTCAATAAGTAGGTAAGTACATATCTAGTCTTAATTGTACAGAAACAAATAGTCATTAAACTTTTCAACGAATTAAATTTTATCTTTTTCTCCCTTTTCTCTTGCGGACTGATAGGTCTCCATCCCTACCAAAAATGGAGTCACATCGTCACATTGGAGGTCCCACCATTAACTTAGGGTGTCACTCATTCTTTTTCTAATATATTTTAAATTTTGATTTTCGTATAATTCAATAATTGAGACCAGAAGTAAACGAAAAATATCTTTTTATTCGTTAGATGATTGTAAGCAATTTAATCGTAGTTTACGTAAAAAACTTGTCTTGTCGAAGTCTGTTTCGAACGACGATAATATCGATCGTGCGACATTAGAGTATCCGGCTTCTTTTGATTTATCTGTTGCGCCCGGTTTAACCCAGGGAACACAGAAAGCTTGACAAGATGACTGATAAAAATTCTGATACTGTCCCTAAGCAAGAATCTGATAATGCGGCTAGTTCAAATAATGAAGAGTATGAGCAGATGCGTCGTATGTTTTTGATGTTTAAAGCGTTTCGTGAGTCAGACTCTGATGCTAATGAGCACGTTTCTTCTAAGCAATTTTATAAGACTTGTTTCTCCCGATTAGGCGAATTTAGGAGCCATTCAAAACACGGTGTAGTGCATTACTTTCAGCTATTTGAAAATTTAGCTAGAAGTTGGCATGTATCGGACCATGAAAAGGTCAATACTCTCCGTGACCTTTTCGATGTTCCGTCCTTGCAAGCTTATAATACGTTTACGGACTTAGAAAAGTCTGATTATGAGCACTTAAAGCAAGCGCTCATAAATCGTTTTGTTGAGTCGAGTAAACCAAATATTACGCGGTTTAAATATGAACAAAGAGTTCAAGAACCAGTTGAAAGTGTCCAAACATTTTATGAAGATTTAACTTTGCTAGCTAATCAGATTTTCATCGGTATTCCAAAAGAAATCGTAGACAAAGATATTGCGTTTAGATTTTTAAATGGTGTAAATGATATTATCCGTCCGTTTTTAGTCAATTTACAGGACGAGCCAGAACTTGCAGATATGCTTGCTCGTGCGAAACGAATCGAAGACGTGCAACGAAATCAAGTGCGAAATAAGGCATGGGCCATCAATACTGTCGACGAGGACGTAAAATTTGATCGCAATTCAGAAGCTGGAACAAGTAGTAGTACTGAGTCGAAATGCTCTCAAAAAGTAAAGACAAGTAATGTATCTAATGATACTAATTCTGTGGATTTGCTAAGGCAAAAAGTAGCTGATTTAGAAGTACAAATTCGAAATATGTCTGTTAGTAAGGTTAATGAGAAAAATATTCAAAGTCAGCCAAGAAATTATAGCCAACCTAATCGTAATTTTAATTCATATTCTAGAGCTATTTTTCAGCCAGGTACGCCCTCGCAAAGCGGGAATACCTTCAGATTTTCGAACAATCCTAGGCAAACATTCTGGCGTAACACTTTTAATAATACAAACACATCTTTGAATAGAAATTTTCGAAGTCAAAATCAGTTAGCTTATAGGCCTAATAATTTCATGAATACTAACTTCAGAGGTCCTAACCCTTATCAGCCCCTGCGATTAAATTATCGAGGAAATTTTAGTTATAATAATTTAAGGCCACAACAACCACGTTTCGAGTCGCTTCCTCCTACGAATTTATGTGGTAATAGCGATCTTCATTTTCAAGCGACGAACGCGACTACGCCCGATTTTCCTCATTCATTGACTATCGCGTCACCAGCCGATAATTTCTATTTTCCTGCAAACGCGCCGAATAGATCAGATCCGGCTTGTCATCAGATTATCATCCCTACGCAGAACGGACAACAAAGTTCGATTATTAGCAGACCAGCTGATGGATCAGATTTAGGTGAGTCTGACTTCTCCAACTGTCTCACCTATGCTGTTGCCTATTATTGTTAAAAATGTTAAAATGCATGCTTTAATCGACACTGGTGCACAAATTTCGGGGCGTGGGTAAAGGCGGCGCTGGCGCTGGCGCTGGCCCTGGCGCACATGGGTAAAAGGTGGCGTTGGCAATGGCGCTGGCGCTGGCCTTGGCCATAGCCAAGTGGGTAAAAGGTGGCGCTGGCCCTGGCCCTTGCCAACTGGGTAAAAGGTGGCGCTGGCGCTGGCCCTGGCCCTGGCGCACATGGGTAAAAGGTGGCGCTGGCAATGGCGCTGGCGCTGGCCTTGGCCATAGCCAAGTGGGTAAAAGGTGGCGCTGGCCCTGGCCCTTGCCAACTGGGTAAAAGGTGGCGCTGGCGCTGGCCCTGGCCTGGCCCTCGCCAACTGAGTAAAGGTGGCGCTGGCACTGGCCCTGGCGCACGTAGATGAAAGGTGGCCCTGGCCCTCGCCAATTGGGTAAAAGGTGGCGCTGGCGCTGGCCCTTGCCAACTGGGTAAAAGGTGGTGCTGGCGCTGGCCCTGGCCATTGCCACCTGGGTAAAGGTGGCGCTGGCGCTGGCCCTGGTCCTCGCCACCTGGGTAAAAGGTGGCGCTGGCCCTGGCCCTCGCCAACTGGGTAAAAGGTGGCGCTGGCGCTGGCCCTGGCCCTCGTCAGCTGGGTAAAAGATGGTGCTGGCGCTCAGCTTGGCTTTGGCCACTGCTAAGTGGGTAAAAGGTATCGCAAGCCATTTGCCCTAGCTGATGTCAGCATAGCTAGCAGGGATATATTATATAGCTTTTTGGAAACATCAAAATACGGGTTGAACTCAATTTCAGTTATATATTATTCAAATTAAGGTAGAAGACATCTTAAATGTTGTACAGACTATACTAACGTATTGAATTGAAAATTTAAAAATCATCTGAGTAATTTTTCGAGCAAAATTAACTTTTAAAATGCAGAAAATACGCAGTTCACAATAAATTTCAATTTCAATGATAATTTTAGCTAAATATAGTTCCTTTTTACGAAAAATAAATTATTCCATACGTTCTTAGCGTAAAATTAAGTTTTTGTGATGCAGAAGATTTGTGGTTTTACGCCGCTTTTGACAGTCAATTAATATTTTCATCGAAAAATTGTAAAGGAATGAATCAAGTGGGTAAAACGTGGTGCTAGTTTTGGCCATGAACATGGCCAAGACGGTAAAAGGTGGCGCTGGCGCTGGCCTCGGTTGGGTGAAAGGTGGCGCTGGCGCTTTTGCCAACAGTAAACTGACAGTTTACAGTAATTGCAGATTAACTGAAGGCATTTCATCGCATCTCTCAGCTTGGGGATTTAATATTCTTGAACTTCGTGCCCACATACATATATAGGCAATTTGTGTTCCAACTGCTTTTGTAGTAAAAATAGGTAGGTAAATTTACTAAAAAAAAATGTTGTTCATATGCAAGGTTTCTTGGAGCATCAGACTATATGTAGATTGCAAATTGGTGCTAAAAATTTTAGATTTCAATGATATGAAATCCCTATCTATTGATTTAATTTGGAAAAAGTACTTAGACTGTTACGACTACACCTGGGCGTCGGGGGTTCGGGGTATGCAAACCCAAAGAACCAAAATACCCCCCCCCTCGGAAATCAGAATAGCCCCCCCCAGAATTCAAATTTTAAAAATTATTTTTGTTTTTTGCGCAATTTTTTGATGCCAATGGATAGTGCTCGATAAGAAACGTTGAAAAATTGTGTTTTTTCACCATACCACCATTTTTAAGGCCATTTTTGACCTTTTTAAATTCTTGCACCCCCAGAATTTTGGTGCTGCCCACGTACGACCTGCAACAGTCACACAAATATGCATACGCTGTACTTGTACATATGTACATACCTACAAATTTATAACATATGTATGTATGCAGGACCTTTAAGTAGTAAACAAAAATTAGCGAATTATGTACATACATGCACGTGTCTGTTTTATTGTGGGGGTTCAGTCGAAGACCCTTGATGCCCATGTGTGGCTGTGCTGACAAGATGACTCCTGAATTTTTGATTTGTGAAAAAGGATTGAACGTTTTAAAGGGTTTTTAGCGATATTTTGGCTTGAAGGTTCCAAATGTTTGGCGTTTCGCGTTATAAACTCATTCCTTAGGTAAGTACATATGTATTTACCTATGTACATTCCATCCACAGTCAAATTCTTTGTTGTGTAAGAAAGTATTGATCTTAATGCCTTTTTAAGCCGATATATGTACATTATAAAGATACCCTAAAACATTTTGACGGAGAGGATTCCAAAATCCTTTAAGTAAATTTCTCCATAACAAATTTCTTATAGCAGATTGTTTTAGGCTAAAAGTACGACAGTCACACGAACCACATTCGCCCATGCCCTTACCCAGAGGTCGAAATTACACAAATTAAACAATATATCAAACGATTTCCAATAAGTAGATTGCGTATGATAAAGTGTGAGACATATTCGCGAAATATTCGATTTTTTGCATTGGCGTATGCATTCCATCATAAGAGTACCATTCGTCAGTCTGACATCCCGGTCTAGGTACAATAGCGGTAAAGTGGTCAACGTCGTACAAGGTTATGCCGGCCAAACGGAATCTAAGAGAACCATATAGATACATTTTTCGAGAAAACATAATAAAAAAGCTTATCCAATTTCTGTCAAGCAAGAGCGTTTTTAACGATCTAAGGACTTTGATTGCAAGAGCAATGTGCAGGAAATAATTTAGTGGTCTGGATGGGGCCAAATCAAGGGCGTAGCCAGGAAGCACAGAGGGCGCCTTCGCCCCCCAATTTTTCAGAATTTTTTTCGATTTTTATGATCCAATGGTATGTGCCCAAGATTGAATACAAAAGGCAAAAAGGTCCAAATTTTCCGTCGCTTCGCGCCGAATCATTAATATCTTTTGTTATGGGATTGCAATATTAAGTTAAGAAGTCTGAATCAGCTAAAATATCACACGGCTGCACGCCAGTTCAGCACACGTGGGCATGAGGGGTTTGGGGGGTATGCATCCCGCAGAAGTTGGAATACCCCCAGAAATTAAAATACCCCCAGAATCCAATTTTTGAACATTTTTTTTGCTTTTTTTGGCAATTTTTTGATGCCATAGTGCTCGATCATACGTGGGCAGCAAGAAAATTCTCGAGGGGGGGGGGGTGCAAGATTTTCTGAAGGTCAAAAAATGGCCTTAAAAATGGTGGTATGGCGAAAAAACACAATTTTTTGACGTTTCTCATCGAGCACTACCCATTGGCATCAAAAAATTGCATAAAAGAACGAAAAAAATTTTCAAAAATTGAATTCTGTATGGTATTTTGTTTTCTGGGTGGTATTTTGGTTTCTGGGGGAAGGTTTGCATGCTAGTGTTGTAAAAGATATCCTTATCTGTATCTTTTTAGCAAGATAAAGATAAAGATAAAAATATCTTTATCTTCACGATTTTTTATCTTTACCTTTATCTTTATCTTTTAGAAAAATCACATCCTATCTTTATCTTTATCTTTTTGATAGGAATTTATCTAAATTTTTTATGCTTGTCCCCCCAACCAAAATCCTGGCTACGCCTCTGGGCCAAATCGCCAAAAAAGGAACCAAAAATATGATAATGGGGGATCCAGCAGGAGTTATCGATTCTGGCGGATCCGCCAGATTCTTGGGGGTCCAGAATACAACTAGGCAGCAACCAAATTCTGGGGCGGTGTCCGGATGGGGCCAAATCGCCAAAAAGGTACTAAAAGTACAATTCTGGGGGGACTAGCGACAATTATCGATTTCTGGGGGGTCGTCAGATTCTTGGGGGGTCCAGTCCAGAGACCTTCCACGTCCATGTGTGGTCCATGCTCCCCATGCCCATGCGTGGTCTACTAGACCCCCACAATGGGAAAGTGGAAGTTTTCTTAGGAAACGTATAGGTAATGTGACGGCTAAAACGGATTAAAATCTAAATTTTTCTTCAAAAGTGCTTGAAATTGACTTAAAATTGCAAACAAAATTTTAATATTTTGGCAGTCATTAAGTTTTTATGTAATTCTGGCCCGAAAAAGTCAATTTTTGACCCTCTGACCAGTTGTGCTTCGCATATGTACAGTTTGTATTTCTTAACCGGTGCATGGCTGACCATTCTCAGTGAACCAAAAGATCGCTACAAAAGTGGGTTTAGGAAATGTGAGCGGATAACACTTTGCAAAATGCTGTTCTACATACTGTGCAAATTTTCATAGTGGGCGCTGTTTGAACCAGTTTCGTACCTACTTTCTATAGAACCTTGTGCGTGGGAATCAAATTTCAGCGTGCAAGTAAGTGACTACAAAGGCGTGTTCTAGACAATCTACAGTAATACAATTTTTCGCAATACAAGCTCATACGGTTATCTACTAATTATTAAGCACAATAATCTTATTGTTACTTTAGTTTAAAGAGCTAGTGTAATAGATTTACATCGGATTAAAAATTTGAACCAAGGCAAGGTTTCGGGAAACGGAATGTAGTAGTTGTAAATTGTAAGCCACGCACTAGGATAAAAAATAACGATTGAATGAGCATAAGACAAGACTTGACGGGAGTTCCCACAAGGTGGAAAAATGAAAAAAAAATTTTTAAAATGAGGCAAAATGACGACCGAAGAAAATAAAAAATTTTACGTATATAAAACATAAAATTTTTAAATTGGGATGGACAACGGTGGACAACGTTATGATTTTATACAGTAGCCAATTTTTATTGTTATAATGATTATACTTATAAAAATAAAATTTTGAAGTTTAGATTGTTATAATTATACAGGAGCGCAGATTAACGGCATGTTTTATGGTATATGTATCGATGTCAGTTTCTGAGGTCATTTCGGCTCAACAAACTCTGGCTGATCCTTATCAGACAGATTGACATCATCCCTTGTCGAGAATGTAAAAAATCAGAAACTGAATTTTTGATTTTTCGCAATTTTGTCATCAAACCTCCAGAATTTCATTGCTGCACATGTACGTACATAATGTGTGCACTGCAATCACGTAGCTGACCCGGGGGACTGAAATTTTGAAGACGGATATTTTGATAACCATTAGTAGATAGACATAAATAATGCTTCTTTTGAGCGTCTAAGAGAAAAATTTTGAAAATTTTGGCCGATTTATAGGACCCACAAAACAGAAAAATCAGTAATGTATTCAAGGATTTCTAAAAATTTCATCCGATTTTTACTCAAAAAAGTTAAATTCTAGCTTTTATTCTCAATTCCAGTCCATTGCAAATAAAAGCGATACTGAACATTAAAAATTTGGCACAGAGTGATAAAAAATTTTGACTCATTTCAGCACGTTTTTCCGAAACTTGGGATATTTAGAAGATAAAAATTATTCAAAAAACAATGTATCCAGCGCAAGCCGAAAAATTTTGTAATTAGTGACTCAAAAGTATGCTAAAAAGCTATTTTAGCGGCCTTTCGTATGTGGTTCAAGAGTTTTATTTTTTCCTTTCTGGAACTTGCAAAAATACTAGAATTTTCGAAAATTTGTGGGGACTAGTCCCCCGATTCTGCCCCTCGCACAGCTAAGTTACTGGTGCATTGTCACCATACATGGACAGCAAAAAAATTGTTAAGTCTGGGCTAGTGAAATCGCCAAAAAAGTTACTAAAAATAGAATTCTGGGGTCTACAGTAATCTGCAGAGGGTTTTTTAACTTCTGGGGTGCGAACCTCCTCACGCCCATGTATGATTTTCGCACTCTTTACACTCCCATTCGAGAACTAAGGCGAAATTCAAAAAAGTGTCATCTGCAGAACCCAAATAGATGAATAAGTCAAACGAATTACATGGTTTTGCCAAAAGAATTAAAAAAATGAAAAAGTCAGTACTCAGAAGATTTGAAATCATTATTCTTTTTCTAAACCCACATGCAATAACGTATACGTTAGCCACTGCACCAACTCAACATATCGGCAGATTCCAGCTTGATTATACTATTTTGAAAAATATCCACCATTCTACTGAAGTTTAAGAAGTGTGCATTTATGATAATGAAGATAATCTATAATATTAATTTCGAGTTGTGTGTAAGTGTGTGTGTGTCTGTGAGGCAAAAAAAGTTTTTACTGGATAATTTTGTGATACTTATATTTTCACTCAATGGGTATTCTCGGGCGCTAATTACAATTTTTTGATTAAAATGGCTCGATCGGACTCCTGAAACCCGGAAACTACGGATTTATGTAAAAGGTTTTGGTAGCTCTAGCCGCTTATGCAATTGTGGCAGGGTAAAATTTTAAAGCCACCCTAGATCAACTTTTTATGCGCTATCGACTGGTGTGAACCACTTTACACTACAGTGTAAACTGATGTGATGCCGTAAGAAAAACGTGATTTTCAAGTGTATTTTATTAAATATCTCAAATCGCAGCGGATAAATTTTTTAAAGTTCTCACCAATTATTGGATATCTTATGACTGACCTTACTGTAGACTTTGAAGAAAATTCACGGATTGGTTTCTGAGATACGGGAGCCCAAAGGTACCCTATGCACAGCGTAGCTTTTTGTCTTTTTGCAGAAGCACAGATTGACTGTTGCTTCCAAAATTTGGCCCCTGGGTTTCCGGGACCGCTGATTCCATATTCGCTACTTTAAATATGCGATCTGGCATCATAAAACATGTATGAGACGGGCTGAAAGGAAATCACGTACGGGTACTAATAAACATGATTAATCCCTGAAAAAGAGCTTGCGCCAAGTCAAAAGTTTTGACCTTGTAAAGCAGCGCGCGTGAATTTTAATGCGAAGCAATCGAAAGCAGCAAACATGCGGCTTTAGAAAGAAAGCAGCAAACATGCGGCTTCCGAAAATACAAATCCAAATGTTTTTGCTTCTAGCGGCTAATTTAATATGCAACTTTTTGCATTTGTTCACAATGAGGGCAAAGTTGAACATTGTACGCAGTTTTGCCGTTGAGTTGCCTCATAAACGGAAGAACGAGGCAAAAGAAGACAGAGCAAAATGGAATGAGTCGTTGCTTAATGAAAAGCACTCACAAAATGCACATAAAATAATAGTTGAATTATGTAGGTAGGTACTATAAATCTTGATCCTTCTATGTACAATTCGCAAATGACCATAAACAATATGTACTGTAATTTTTATTCAATCGAGCAATAAATGTGAATTTAGCCATCTAAATGCCTAGATGCAAAGAAGACAGCTGTTCAAGAATAATACATAAAATATTAACTTTACTTAATACCTTTAAACCAATAACCAATCAATAAGAATATTAAAATTGATGTGACAATTTACAATTCAATTATTTACATAGATCTTCTAGATCGATAGTTTTGTTCTGGACAATTTGTGGTTTCTATTCAAAGGCTTCCCAAAGATACCTACATTATTTAATTTATCTGAATGTTATGGCGGGTACGAAAAGTTTAAGAATTAATCGTTAAGATTATTATAAGCTTACAGTACAACTAATTCTTCAGACATTTTCGCGTATTTTGTCACTGCAAATGTCATTGCATAGTAACGCATCATATTTTTATTACGAATCCTTTTAGCTTTTGATCCTTTTATCGAATTATCTACAACAAAATACACAAATATTGATCAAATAAGTGAATTAGTAATTCGTGCACGATATTTTTCTGGCATTTGTCAGTCTGTGCATTTGTGAGCAAGTTGTAAGATCGGGATCTTGAAAATCACTATTTTCTATTTTTCGAGTTTCAAATCAAACGTCTATTTGAAATCTATTTGAAATCGAAATGAATCAAAGAATTGAATTGTTTGTGGTATTTTAATGCAATTTTGGTCAAAAGAGTAAATTTTATTGCTGCCCATCTCTAAAACTTAAAGCGAAAAATAAATAGGTAGGGAAGCTAACCTATGCACCAGCAGATCACTTTCAACAGACTATAGAAACGCGCCTATACATTTACGTAGTCAAATACAAAGATAGGTACTTCTTAGCTGCAAGGTATTCTTAAACAAGCTTGCATGCTTGAATGAGAATGCCCGCTTGATTTTGGGTATATAAAATATAAACAGATAGTGATGCTCCAAACAGCAGTACGAAGTCTTTTTCAGTTGCTCGCAACGCAATGCTCAGTAAACGAAAAATGCTTGGAAATGCAGAAAAATAAACCATGCAGAGCCGAGCATGTCGTTGATTTGTAAAGTGAAACGTGATGGTTTAAGGAAAAGCGTTGTCTAAAGCGTTAACAAAAAATTTTAGTATAGATATTTACCTACTTCAGAAAAAAATGTGCATATATACCAAAATTATTTTCAAAATTCTTCATCTTTTCCAAAATTAAGTTTCAACATAAATTTTTAGAATCATTATATTCAGCTTGCGATTATTGCATTGATCTGACAATGCACAGCATGGCCGATCTGGGGGTCAGCCGGTTTGGGGGGGTCAAAAATAGAGTTTCTTGGGCCAAAATGACCTAAAAAATTGGCCTGAACGCTTAAATAGCGCAAAAACTACGTTATTACCATACCTGGGCGTGGGGGGCATGGGGGGTATGCACCCCTAGAAGGCAAAATACCCAAACAAGAAATGGCAAATACCCAACAATACCCCCCCCCCAGAATTTCATTTTTTAAAATTTTTCTTTTTTCGGGGTTTTTTTATGCCAATCGATAGAAATCGACGAGAAACCTTCAAAAATGGTGTTTTTTCCGCCATAGCACTATTTTTAAGGCCAATATTTGACTTTGAAAAAATTTTGCACCCCCCACACCTTTGAAGCCGCCCACCTATGGTTATTACTCAGTTTCTGGTCAATTTGGAGAACTGTTGAAGAAAATTTTCAGTTTTCATCCATTTTTGGACTTCATTTTGCTTCATTTTCCCGACAAAATTTTCCATTTTCCCATTCTGGGGTGGGGATAGGACCCCCTCCAAACCCCCCATGTGCATGTATGTATTATAACTACCTTAATCGGTAATTATAATTCGAAAAAATCCTAAAATCTATGTACGCATAAAATAATATGAAACAGAATATATAAGGCTTCGTGTCACAGACAAAAATATAAAAACCGCTCGCCGATCCATTGCAGAGTCATTCGATTTTTTATACCAATTACTGGTTAAGATATTGTTTGTTTACAAACACTCTAGCAGATGGGGCAGCGAAGCGCCCCATTTGCTAGTTATTTATTAAAGACGAGTCAAAAACCTCTGAAATAAGAAAAATCTGATCAAACAATATGCAATACGGAGTTATCTATCGGAATTAAAAAATAGATGTATGATTCAAAGTTCACCTCTTCATACCTCAACAAACAATAGCTGTAGAAAAATTCAGAGGTCAGATTCTTTATTCTGACCTTACGGAGGACATTTTTTTTAAATTCATCATCCACGACGCTTTGGGCGAAAAAAAATTTTCAGTTTAAAGTTTACACCTGCACTAATAACGCAATATTGTTTTTAACGAAAGAAAATAAATTTTGAAGTGTAGCGCTTAGGACGAGGCACATTTTAAAGATAATTACATGTTTTGTCTACTAAGTGGAGAATATAGAAGGAAAAAAATATTTTTTTGTCCCAGACTCTTTACAATAAACCACCTGTAAATTTGAAAATATTATTTTTTCGAGGAAAATAAAAAACGCACCCCTAGATTTTATAAGTGTCTACCTATTGAAACCAAGACTGCATAAAATGTAAAACTGAGTTAGATATGCTTCATCTGCACATGAAAACAGTAAAAAACCGTCTAATTTACACAATATTGCGTTGAAATAGAAAAAAATTGTTCCTCGAGATTTTGTAACCCTCTTTATCATAAAACCGATTGGACTGCACAGAAACCAAAATTGAGCTAGATAAGGTGAAAACAAGCAAGAGTAAAAAACCCGTATACTTTACATTTTTGTGCAACAACCATTGAGTGTAAAGAAATTTTAAGGTCAGATTCATAATCTACAGCTCGGGGGCAACATTTTGAAAAAAATTGGCCCTCCGCAAATTATTTGATTTTTTGGTTTACACTTTACACACTCATTGCTAACTCGGTAGTCAGTGTAAACAAAAAAAAGACAGGCATCGAATTTTTTAATTATCCATCGATTAAAAAAAACGCACCTCCCAGGTGTGTGCCGTTGTTTCTGTGAGGGGGACACAAAGTTCGCACTCGCTGTGATAAACATATAAGAGAAAAGGGTGGCCAAGTATATTATAAGGTAGCGCGGCGCTACTTTATGGAAAGATAGTCCTCGATTGATTTGGTCATATCACACTGAATTGATCCATAATTATTCATAAGCTATGATCTTACTATCGGTAAAACAACATTTTGAAACACCATACTGTTACCCAAAAAAGACTGTGATGATCAACTTCATTTATAATCGCAATAAGAAATATAAACACTAGGTACCAAAAATCAAGCAAAAAAGATACTTACCGAGAATTGCACATATGGTTTCAACGCTTAGTTCGACATCCGATAATAAGTAAAAATTGACTTCGTCTCTATTTTGTTCTGTAATATTACCTTCGGTCATCTGTAATAGAAAATAGTGGATTTACATGAACAAATTTCATGCTATACATCGAATGCAGCCCTTTTCTCACTTCTTTTGTTTGGATTCAAATAAAAAATTACTAAAGAATACAATGCAATCCGCATAACTTTTGAGAATTTCCGCGAAAAATGACATAAATTTGCTTCAATAATTGATTCTTTCTGAAGAAATCTTTGCAGGAATCATGAAATCTTTGTGGATACCCTGTGATTAACTCTCTCCATAAAGCATATAAATTTATTTTTAAGTCCATAGACAGAAACCTTGAAATGGGAAACTTTTAAAAATTCTGACAACATATGCACGTTTTTTATATAAAATGTTAAAAATTTCAGATTATTTGAAAAATTTTCACCATCGTAAATGATTCCACCTCAAAACGCTAAGAAAAGCCATTCTGCTGATAAAAGATCGATTTTTGGACTATTCTTGATAAATCTGAGAAGAGCTGATTGTGATATCGCCCCTATGTGAACTCGAGACTGCAATTCTAATAAGTTACGGGTCAGCCAAGACGTAAGCTAGGTATAGCTAGGATTTTTGATCCATAGATAACGAAATTACGCTTTTTCCATACTATAGTCTGTTTCATTAAGCTTTGAGGTTTTGTAAAAATTTAAAATGACTACACAAGTCTTTTAAACTAGTGCGGTTAATATGATATTCTACAGTATGTCGAGTCATATAGAGACGTATGTCATTGTTAAGCAGCAATTCTGCATCAAAATTTTCAACCACTTTTGTAGCCTGATTCTTGCGGAAAAATTTAAAAGAAATTCGCAAAGTTAAATGTAACAGACTATAGGTGGTACATACACACTTAAATTACACACAATCGAACGTACTAGTCAATTGGCAAGCAGTCTTTGAACATATGTACATAGTACCTACATTATAAGCTACGACAATGGTTACATTGTTGCGTTACAAAGCCGCAGAAGTGAAATGCCTGAAAAATGAGTTATGCATCCATACATATGTGCAACTCACGATTTAAAAAAAATCGCATGTCTTGCAAGCGTACCATTTGTAGATACCAACTCATGAAGACATCTGGATGCAATGTTGTTCAATGACCATCCGAGTGATCTACTATGTAGGTACATACTTCATGACTTCCGGTAGGGACCTACTTGTGATTCCACCTTTCTGAGAAAGTGGCTACGCAGCTTCCTGCTAAACTTCCTCCGACTAATGCTGCACGAAGACATGTATTACCGATATAAACGTAGGTTTTGGTGCATGATATTTAAGCGGCAAATTGTCACTAGTGCTCACATAAGAATAACAGTGCAGACGAGTAATAGGAACTGATGCACAGCATCAGTTCCTATTACTATGTACTATGTACTTCGCATAACATCATGCATAAGTTTTAAAAATTTAAGTCGACAGTAAGCCGAGGGTTACGATACTTATATATCACATCAATGCTATAATCGCAATCTGTCAGTTTATTGTCGGAAATAGTTTTAAAATTTATGACCGAAGTTGTGTAAAACAGACTATAGGAGAAATGAAATTGTCTGCTTTTGAGCCAAAGTGACATAAAACTTGGTCCATATTGCATGCATCTTTTGGAGTTTTGCACCAGATTTTGTATTAATATTACAAGATGTGTATTGCAATCCTATTCTGGTTATTTTACAGTCAAGGCTCTTCACTCTTTTGAATCACTAGAAAGTATTTTTGTGCTAAAAATTATATTATTTCTTAGGAAAGGGTCAAACAGTGCAATTTGCAGCATATATAATCTAGTATTTTCGCTTTGAGAAAAAGTTTGAATACTGCCACCATGACAGAAAATCTTGTGTCCTCGTTGGGCAGATGTTTCTGCATATAAAATATTCCATCTAAGAATTTATACTTACGGCCATGGAGGTCACCTTCAGCCATTGGAACTTTTCGAGTCATAATAGTAACAAAAGCTATGTAGGTAGTACTATTATTAGTAATATAGCGTAAAATACTAAATTAATTTTCAGTTAACGGTCAATTTGATGTGCTAATTCTATAGAAAAATTCTTCACTTTCATTTATTATCGGCCTTTATTTTGTCTTATTTTAGAAAAATTCTTCACTTTTATTTATTATCGGCCTTTATTTTGTCTTATTTTCCCACGAAAACTTCAAATTTTTTTATTCTGAAGGTCTAGCTGATGAATACCTAATGTACGTTCCATAGAATTTTACACACTTGCCATTTTTACAAATTTTTTGTAAATTTGATGTTTACATGCACTATATGCCAACTTAATAAGCACTATACAACACAAAATGACAAAAGTAATAATGGACAATGCAGCAAATACAAAAAAATCAGTATCGAGTCGAGCCACCTTTGTTTTTTAATTACTTGATCCAATCGATTAGGTAAGCTTGTAACTAGCTTTTGCAAAAACTCGATCGGCACTGAGTTCCAAGCAGCCATAACTCCTTTCCAAAGCTCTTCTCTGTTTCGAACAAGCTTTTTATGAACTATGCGGTCAACATAATCCCACAAATTTTTGATAGGGTCCAAATCGGGGGACTGTGCAGGCCAATCAGTGATCAGGGGTATCGATTTCGATGTAAAGTAATTTAGCGTCATTTTTGAGCAATGGCAGGGTGCATTGTCCGGTTGGAAGACGTATTGACCATCAGGATGAAGTTTTTTTGCAACTTCCACCAAATTATCGTCAATAATTCTGAAGTAAACACGTGAATCAATATTTAATTTATCGATTCAAGCAATTTTTTCAACGCCGATACGCCTAAACCATAATACCATCAGTGTTCTTGATGTTTTTAGTCAAGCATTCTACCTTGAAAGCTTCTCTCGTTCGTCGGATACAATATTCGGGCCTGTCAGAAACCAGGGAGAACCGGCTTTCATCAGACCAAATAGCTGATTGCCAAAAAATCAATAGGCTTATTTTTATAAGATGATTTCGCAATGCAAAGTTCTTAGTAGACAGCAAAGGTTCTTTCTTACAACGATAAATTTTAAGTCCCCGTCCAATCAGACGCCTTGAATTTGTTTGTTTGCTAAGTTTAATGGAATGCTGGCCCTCATGCAAATGTTTAAAAAACACTAAATCACTCGGGCCAAAGTCGCAAAAGTAATTTTTTGACTTAATCTCAAGAGCTAAGGACCGATTTGAACAAAGTAAGACATTCTGAATACAGAAGAGAAAACAAAACTATAGTCTGTTTCACACAACTTCGGTCATAAATTTTAAAGCTATCCCTGACAATAAGCTAACAGATTGCGATTATAGCATTGATCTGAAATATAATTATCGTACCCCTCGGCTTACTATCGATATAAATTCTTAGAATTTATGTACGAAGATATGTGAAACAGACTATAGTTTCCGGAAAATGTTTTCAATTTTTCATGGTTTCAGTATACCATACTGCAAAAACAGCTAGAACTTCTACATGGCCGCACTTTCTACTATAGTCCGTTTCATTTATCTGAGAGCTTTTAAAGTAAATGTTTTCGGTGGCTACAGTAACCCCTCCTTTCTTATTTACTGTATGTCGCTAGATATCACTGTAGCTACTTAGCAAAGAAGGGTTTTTCAATATCATTTTTGTGGCATAATTTATTCTCGTCTTCCAGCAGATCAATCAACTTACAGATAAAAATAGCGCATTCCGCTTATCCTTATTTGTCACTACACAATAGACTACGATGTTAAGAAACGCCGCGAACTCCCGCATAGCTCAGTGGTAAATGCTTACTGTAGTATGCCCCAGCACTGATTAAATGCCTAAATTAAATTTATATCGACGGATTAGTGCATGAATAATGGTAGTATTCCAGCCACTTGCCCTCACTGAGCTGATTTGCTGAATTACAGTAGATCGTCCGTTCCGCTTAGCGTAGCCCTTAAGAAATTACTAAGAAGCTCTCGAATAAATGAAACAGACTCTAACACATATATGTACAGACGTGATATTATGTCGGAACCTGAAAGTTGCGTTTCAACATCTTCTAAAATATACATTATGCATGTCTTTCGGTTTTTCTCCATAGCTCGCCGTTCATTCTACTAACCATAGGTGGGCAGCACCAAAATTCTGAAGGGGGGGGGTGAAAAAATTTCTGGGGGGGGGGGTGAAAAAATTTTCAAAGGTTAAAAATGGCCTTAAAAATGGTGGTATGGCGAAAAAAACACCATTTTTCGACGTTTCTCATCGAGCACTATCCAATGGCATCAAAAAACAAAAAAAATTTTCTGGGGGGTATTTTGATTTCTGGGGGGTATTTCAACTTCTGGGGGTATTTCAACTTCTGGGGGGTGCATACCCCCCAAACCCCCACGCCCATGTGTGCTACTAACGCATCTTAAATTTTTTCCAGTATGGCTGCCCCATGAGTTATGCCTCCTGTACGCTGTAGGCTGTGTATTATTTAACGTTTGATCACTTTTTCGAAATCGCAGAAAAAGGGCTTATGAAGGATTACTCACTCGTTTGGCTTGGTAAAGAATTTGCGTTTTTCTATATGCCGCCATGAAGGCAGCCATATTCGACAATACTGTAATTTTTCACGTTTTTGGCTGTTATTTTGTTTGCAAATAGGTAGAAAATATTATGTTCTTTTTCGTGAGCTGTCTCGGAATCTGATTCTTATATAGCCTGTTTCATTTAACTTTGCGGTTTTCGTTTAAATTTTTCTGCAAGAATCAGACTACAAAAGTGGTTTAAAATGTTGATGCAGTTATGCGGCTTAGCAATAGCGCACGTCTCCATATGACACGTTATACTGTAGAATATAATATTTACCTTATTAGTCTACGACACTTTTGTATTGGTACATCGTAAACGTATATATGTAGAAATAATGATGGTTGTGTTACATTGAAAGAGATTTAATAGAATGAGTGATACCTTACGTGGGCGGGGGGTTAGGGGGTATGCAGCCACACCTGGGCGTGGGGGGGGTTTGGGGGTATGCACCCCCCAGAAACCAAAATACCCCCCCCCAGAAATCAAAATACCCCCCCCCAGAATTCAATTTTTGAAAATTTTTTTCGCTTTTTTCGCAATTTTTTGATGCCAATGGATAGTGCTTGATGAGAAACGTCGAAAAATGGTGTTTTTATCACCATACCACCATTTTTAAGGCCATTTTTTGACCTTCAAAAAAATCTTGCACCCCCCCCCCCAGAAATTTCTTGCTGCCCACGTATGTATGCAGCCCCTCCCCCAGAAGTTGGAATACCCCCTCCCAGAAATCAGAATACCCCCCAGAATTCAATTTTTGGAAATTTTATTTGCCTTTTTAGCGATTTTTTGATGCCATTGGATAAGTGCTCGATGAGAAACATCGTAACATGGTGTTTTCTCACCATACGACCACTTTTGAGACCATTTTTTTACCTTTGTAAATTTTTTCACCCCCCCCCCCAGAAATTTTTTCACCCTCTAGAATTTCGGTGCCGCCCGTCTACTGATAACGGATATTTATTCGAACAAAAATAAGAGTTCCACCATCTGTATACAGGAAAAAGTAGTAAACTGTTCTACATATAAGAATATTTACATACGAGCACATAAAAAAAGGTCCCCCCATCCAACTGTCATCCTGCGTCGACCAGAAATCTTAAGAATCATTACCACACCTGGGCGTGGGACGTATGAGTATGCGCATTGCACATCCCCGAGGAACCAAAATACCCTTCCAGAAATCAAAATAATCCCCCAGAATTCATTTTTTGAATTTTTTGTTTTTTTCGCAATTTTTTGATGCCAATGGATAATTCTCAATGAGAAACGTTGAAAAATGGTGTTTTTTCGCCATACCACCATTTTTAAGGCCCTTTGACTTTTGAAAAATCTTGCACCCCCAGAATTTTGTTGCTGCCACGTATGATCGTTACATTCCTCCCCTTTTTAAAAATCAAATGATCTTGAAAGTTTTAGGATTGTTTTTCGAAAATTATTATATGCCGGGCAAATGACTAAACAAGTCAAGTTAGGCAATGATTGATCCGACTCGATTTTCGCCACTTGATCAGTTTATAGTCGACTCGATTCCACACGTGGACGTGGGGGGTTTGGGGGTATGCAACCCCCAGAAGTTTAAATACCCCCCAGAAATCAAAACACCCCTCCCCAGAATTCAATTTTTTGAATTTTTTTGTTTTTTAACAATTTTTTGATGCTATTGGATAGTACTCGATGAGAAACGTCGAATAATTGTATTTTTTTCGCCATACGACCACTTTTAACACCATAACTCAATCGAAAAATAAAACGGATTTTTCCAGTTAGCTAAGGCACAGCATAATGTGCGTCCAGCATTAATATGCAATCTATAGTCTGCCTTCAAGAAACCTTGCGTATGGACCACATTTCTTTTAGTGAATTTACCTAAATACCTATTCTGACTACAAAAGCAGTTGAAACACAAACTGCCTTTGAATATGGGCATGAACTTTCCCCCTGAACTTCAAGAACTATTTAATCCCAAAGCTGAGAGATGTGATCGAATGCCATCAGTTAATCTGCTTGTTTTAGCTGCTTTCGTTTTATGTGACAAAAAAACTTATTTACAATTACTGTATACTGTCAGCTCACTGATGGCAAAAGCGCCAGCGCCTCCTTTTACCCAGCCGAGGCCAATAACTTAATTTTGCGCGAAGAACGTATAAAATAATTTATTTTTCGTAAAAAGGAACTATATTCAGCTACAATTTTTGTTGAAATGGAAAGTTATAATTAACCGCGTATTTTCTGCATTTTAAAAGTTAATTTTGCTCAACAAATCACTCGAATAATTTCAAAATTTTCAATTCAATACGTTAGTATAGTTTGTACAACATTTAAGATGCCTTCTACCTTTATTTGAATAATAAATGAGTATAATTAAGTTCAACCCGTATTTCGATGTTTCAGAGAAGCTATATAAAACATCTTTGCTAGCTCTGCTGACATCCTAGGGCAAATGGCTGGCGCTGCCTTTTACCCTTTTGGCTGTGTCCAAAGCCAAGCCCAGCGCCAGCACCACCTTTTACCCAGTTTTCGAGGGCCAGGGCCAGCGCCAGCGCCACCTTTTACCCAGTTGGCGAGGGCCAGCGCCAGCGCCACCTTTTACCCAGGTGGCAATGGCCAGGGCCAGCGCCAGCGCCACCTTTTACCCAGGTGGCAATGGCTAGGGCCAGCGCCAGCGCCACCTTTTACACAGGTGGCAATGGCCAGGGCCAGGGCCAGCGCCAGCGCCACCTTTTACCCAGGTGGCAATGGCCAGGGCCAGCGCCAGCGCCACCTTTTACCCAGTTTTCGAGGGCCAGGGCCAGCGCCACCTTTTACCCAGTTGGCGAGGGCCAGGGCCAGCGCCAGCGCCACCTTTTACCCACTTGGCCATGGCCAGGGCCAGCGCCAGCGCCATTGCCAGCGCCACCTTTTACCCATGTGCGCCAGGGCCAGCGCCAGCGCCAGCGCCACCTTTTACTTATGCCCTGTTAAGGTCGCGCCAGATTTGGGCATTGGTGTAGTGTAGCTGGTTCGCATTGGTATGTATTAAGATAGCCACCTTATAAGTACATATACAGCAAGTAGTATTCGTTGAAAACTGCCACCTAACTGGTTCGAATTGAGTCAAGTCGAAAACAAATAAGACAGTGCTCGGATTCTTTCTGTAGATTCATACTGACCGTGTCAAGAAAGCCAGCGTCAAAATAAGCCTGAGTAATAGGATGCGACTCGCGTGTCGCATCCCATTACTCAGGTTTATTTTAAACGCTGGCACCAACATTTTGATCAATCCAAGCCTAATAAGCAGGTAAACCAAACGAATACAACAACAACAACAACAACAACAACAACAACAACAACAATATATTCGCTAAGTCGAAAGAAAATATTAACATACATGGATAAGACGAATGAACGAAAATGAAAATACATGAAAGACAAAACAAATTAAGTATGACGAAGCAGGGTAAACGTAAAGGCAATAGAAAAAACTGCTCTTACTTACGCCCCTTTAAGAAATTTAGAAAGGTTTAATCTTTTAAGTTTAGTCAGAAAACCGTGTCTATTTGGAGCACTTATAATCTGTTCAGGTAGAGAGTTCCAGATAGGAATTATTCGATTGCAAAAATCAAATTTTCTGCAATTTTTATTTACATGATTGACGAGAAGTTTACAAGAATTTACTGCTCGATTAGAATTAAAATTAATTGTGAAGAAATCCTTGAAAGGAAGAGGGCTAAAGTTTCTAATATGGTTTTGTCTCCGATTTTCCTAAAAATAATTTTTTCTGATAGATTCGAGGACGCTGAGTCCAGAAATGAAAAGCGTTAAGGGGGCTGACGGATATTTGTGGAGATAGAGCCCTTCAAACTTGCAAAAAACGTGATTATTTCGATGTTCTTAGGGCTCCATCTCCACAAATATTCGTCAGCCCCTTAAACGCTTTTGTTTTCTGGACTCAGCGTTGTCGAATCTATCAGAAAAAATTATTTTTAGGAGAATCGGTGACAAAAAATTTTTTGAATAAAAAAATTATGCAAAAAAAATTATGCTAAACCCCATTTTTAACATTTCTACATTACAGTTCTGACGTTAAAAAAGCGTAAAAACACTGTTATCGGGAAAATTGAGAAAAAACCATATTAGATAAAATTTGGTGATTAGATCCATGCGAGCTAAATTTTTGGCAAATAGATACTTGCCCACAACTCACCAGCTTGCTTATACGAACATCTTAGGCTTAGGCTTAGAAAGTGTATTCACATTGGTGCCAGCTGATGGTCTAAGCCTGAGACAATTGGGGCGAAAATTGCGGAGCGAGCGAAGCGAGCGGAGCAATTTTTGCCCCAATTGTGCCTTAGGCTTAGACCATCAGCTGGCACCAATTTGATATGCACGGCAAGTCTAAAATAATAACCGTGATGAATCGATTACACCCTGCTTCGGCTTTGTTAACGTCAGAACTGTAATGTAGAAATTAAAAATTGGGTTTAGCATAATTTTTTTTGCATAATTTTTTTTTCAAAAAATTTTTTTGTCACCGATTCTCCTAAAAACAATTTTTTCTGATAGATTCGAGGACGCTGAGTCCAGAAAAACAAAGCGTTTAGGCGGTTGACGAATATTCGTGGAGATAGAGCCCTTAGAACATTGAAATAAACACGTTTTTTGCAAGTTTGAAGGGCTCTATCGCCACAAATATTCGTCAGCCCCCCAAACGCTTTTCATTTCTGGACTCAGCGTACTCGAATCTATCAGAAAAAAGTAGTTTTAGGAGAATCGGAGACAAAACCATATTAGAAAAAAATTCCAGGAAGAGCTTGACATTTGATAATAGAAAAGGCTAATGTTAGGTCGTTATGGAGGCGTCTTAGTTCAAGAGTGTCCAGACCAAGTTCGTGTAATCTTGCAGCATATGTCAAATTTTTATCACTAAAAATTCGTTTCGTAAACCTTCTTTGAACCCGTTCGACGGAGGTGATATCACACAGCAGGTAAGGACTCCACGAAACACAGCAATATTCAAGCACTGGTCGAACGTAAGTAATGAAGGCCTTGACAAGTAATAATCTGTCTTTAGAAATAAAACTACGCAAGATCAGATTGCTTAACTGCATGCCTTTTTTCACAATATATTCACAATGAGATCTGGACGATAAATTAGAATTCAGAAAAACACCCAAATCTTTTACACAAAGTGTGTCAGTAGAAAGATAGAAATCATTTATGTGATAAGAATGCCTAGGGTTTGAACTACCCAGATATAGAACTAAACATTTATTAACTGATATTTTTAATTGCCATGTATTGGCCCACTCATGCACATAATTTATGTCAGCTTGAAGTGTCATGAAATTGGATGATAGATTCCAAAGTTTGATATCGTCAGCAAACAAAGTAAAATTACTGTTTTGGCGCATTTCACATAAGTCGTTAATGAAGATTAAAAAAGTGTGGGACCTAGTATACTACCCTGGGGCACGCCACTGGTAACAGGAATAGAATCAGATAAAGAATTTTTAATTTTAACGACTTGGGATCTATTAGTCAAGAAATTTTCGATCCAATTAAAAGAAAGTTTGTTCAGTCCATAAGATGCCAACTTAATTAGCAGTTTTTTGTGTGACACGGTATCAAAAGCCTTACAAAAGTCAATGTAGACAATGTCAACAGGAATTCCCTCATCTAGAAATTTGGTCCACTGATTTTTGCACTCAACAAGTTGTAACGCACATGATCTATTTTTTCTAAAACCAAACTGTTTTTCACTTAGCAGATTTTGCTTCTCTAGATAAGAAATCAAGGACTTGTTCATTATAGATTCCATTAATTTACAAGAAACACAACATAAGGAGATTGGACGATAGTTATCAACTGATGACATATCTCCCTTTTTATGAACTGGGATCACAACAGCTTTTCGCCAAAAATCGGGTATCTTTCCACTTTGATAAGAAACGTTAAAGATGGTTTCTAAAGGTGAAAGCAACACTGTTTTCAACTTCTTAATAAAATATGCACACAAGCCATTGGGGCCAAGCGACAAAGTGGGCTTAAGCCTACTTATGGATTCAGAAATAGTCAGAACATCAAATTTTACAGAAAGAGGATGAGCATCACTTTTGACTCTGTTTGCGAAATGGGGAGAAACAAGATCGTCAATAACAAAATTACTCGCAAAAAAGAGTTGTAAGCATTAGCTTTTTCAAAATCATTATCTATCATCCTGCCATCACACATTAATATTGAAGCTGACTTAGTCTTTCTTAAACGGTCATTAACGAAAGAATAAAAATTTTTTACATTTCGAGAATTTAAAAGCTTACGTTCCTCCCTCGTGAAAAGATCTTTCAAAGCAAATTTAATTTCTTTAGTAATCTTCTTATACTTGCTTAAAATAACAGGGCAACGACTCTTTTTATACTTTTCCCAAAGTTCCTTTTTAATTACTTGCAATTTACGACACGACTTTGGCAATGATTTTTTATGCACAGTATGCTTAAAAGGAACGTATCGATGTATAGCCTCATTAATTATGTCAAGAAAAACAGCATAAAAATCGTTAATGCTAATGCAATGGGTAAAACAGAGGTGCCAATCAATAGAGGCTAAAAAAATCTCGATAGATGCATAGTCCGCTTTTCTAAAGTCATACTCAAGGGAAGTTTGGTTGGGTACTACAGACGCAGGTAAACTGAACTCAATGCTAGAATGATCACTATTAGAGAAAGGTTCAGTAGTTAATACATTGAAGACAAGATTGCTGGAAGTACACAAAATTAGATCAAGAATATTTTCATCTCTATTTGGGTCAAAAGATAATTGTATAAGACCAAGATTGACAAAACAGTCATAAAATACTTGTGTCACAGGGTTTCTATAAGCAGAAATAATATTCAAATTCAAATCAGGCAAATTAAAATCACCTAGTAGGATACAATTTTGAGCATTTTCGACATAATGTTCAAATAATTTACTTAACTTATTAGCGATTTCTGAGTCATATTGGGGTGGACGATAACACATTATGAATCTGACAGATTTTTTACACAAGTGAAAATCACAAACTAATACTTCAGGACACAAGAATTCTTCCACAATAGAAACATTGATGATTTTTAGGGACTTCTTGAAAAAGAGTGCGACACCTCCTCCCCTATAGCCAATTCTGTCACATCTGTGAACAGAATAAGTTGCATATGGACAAATAAGGCCATCAGAAATATGATCATGTAACCATGTCTCAGAGACGAACACTAAATCATAACGTTCTGAAGAAAGTAGAGCATGAAATTCAGATATCTTATTTAGCAAACTTCTAGCATTAAATAAAACACAGCTGATATTGATTTTCTTAGAATTGAGCTTTTTAACAGGAACAGTAGGGGCGTGAACTCCCTAAGGGCGAGGCAAAGGACGCTTAAACTGCTTCAACTCATAAGAATTACGATTGATGAACCAATTCATCTCGCCCGAATCCCGTTTTTCAGCCAATTCAGCATTCAAATGGCGAAGGGTTTTGCGCTGTTGCCAAGTGCGATCAGGTCTAGCATAGACCTTTGATCGACGGCCTCGATCAGAAAATTTTGAAACGCAACGGATCAATTCGGCCTTTGATTGTTCGGAATCACACTTTACCTTAAGGATACGTGGCAAATCGCAACCGTCCTTCCTCGAGACAATGACAGGGCCTGACCGACGGATGCTGACGAGTTTTGTCGTGTCGAAACCGGTCTGTGAGGCAAAACGCTTGACATCATTGTCCAATTTCTCGTCTTGATTGATTGGAGCGAAAGTTTTCCAGGACGACAGTGGTCTTTTTCGACTCGGCTTCCATTGTATCACGTACAGCACTAATGACCATCTTGTTGAGATCCATCGGTGGATGGACAGCGGCTAGATTGTTTGGAGCAGGATTTTTGTAACCAGATCTGCCAGCTTGTCGAGACGGCTTGTAACTGTAGATTCAAATGAAGCGAACCATTTTTCCAAGCTGGTAAGCTTAGATTCGAGCAAAAACATGCGTTTCCCCATTGGCAAACAGATGGGGTAAAAATACAATTGATCCAAATCGGCCATAACGTTGAACTGAACGTCCGTCAGGCCAAGGCAACCAGCGTGGAACTACTTGTCGCAAAAATTGCAGCAAAGCGCCTTTGCGTTGTCGTCCACATGACCTCTGCACTTGCCGCACGACTCGAGATCGAATTTCGGACCACTAGCTCGTTTTTTCGCCATTGAATGAATGAATTTGCTATATTATGTTAACTATGGCGCAATCAAATTGACCAACAATATGACCTTTAATATGGGTTGTCAAAACCGTACCTTGCATTCTTTATCGAAATTAGCCAGCGTTAGTCGATTGATTCTTAACAAGCTTTATATGTGGTCGCGTGAATGGCAGCTTCAGATATCAATCAATAAATGCTCAGTTCTGTACATGGGTTATAAAAATCCAAAACATCAATTTTTCATTGAAAATCAATCTTTTGCCTTCTGATTCTGACTGTGTCCGTGACTTAGGTGTTCTAATGTCTCAAAATTTGAAATTTCAACAGCATTATCACGAAATAATTAAAAAGCTTCTCAACGCTCTAATTTGATTCTGAAGTTATTCTTTTCTCGTGATAATGAAATTTTATCTCGTGCGTTTAAGATATATGTTCGTCCATTACTTGAATACTGCTCTTCCGTTTGGAATCCTTATTGTATTTGAGATATTGATCGTATTGAAAGAGTTCAGCGCAAGTTTAGGCGAAGTATTTGCGGCTTTAAAAGCAGTTTGTCTTATAACAATCGCTTAAATAAACTGTCTTTAGAATGCCTCGAATTACGCCGTGTTCCGTTTTGCTCTGTGTTTGTATTTTCAAATTATTACTGGACAGTCTCATATTCCTTGTGACGATTTTTTCGCTTTCAATGACAATTGTACTCGCTCCGCCAATAATTGTAAGCTTATCGTCCCTCTGGCTTGCTCCGATATTCTCAAGTATGATTTCAGTCATAGATACTTAAATCTGTGGAATTCGCTTCCAAATGATGTTGTAAATTGACCTAACCTAGAAATTTTTAAACGCAAACTCAATACTGTCGATCTGTCTATTGTTTTAAAGGGGCGTGCGTAAGTTGTCACCTTTGTGACTGCATGTCCCTATTGCTAACGTTGTAGTCGTATATACTCGTATGTTGTCATGTGTGTCATTTAAAATATTGTCATTTTTTTATCGAGTTTCATCCCTTTTTGTATTTGTGTGTTTTTTCTCAGACGTTGCAATAAACGCTTTTTGTTGTTGTTTTGTTGAAGGTTCTGGGCTCTTGAGCAAGAGGTCCATGTTTTGAATCCGGTTGGTAGTGACTTTCTTCCACTTCACCGGATGTTACGAACTGCACACATACGCCTTTACAATACGACTATTTAATACATATGTGAACCTGCTACACGAATGCCCAGATTTAAGAATTTTTTGTATTGCAAAAATGCGAGTTGGTTAGAAAAAATTTTAAAGTTTCCTGGCGCTTCGCACCATATTAATATACTAATATACTAATACTTTATTCGGAAAAAAACACAAGGATAAAACGGCTAAAGTTTCTAATATGGTTATATCACCGATTCTCCTAGGAATACTTTTTTCTGATAGATTCGAGGACGCTGAGTCCAGAAAAAAAGCTTTTAGGGGGCTGACGAATATTTGTGGAGATAGAGTCCTTCAAACTTGCAAAAAAGGTGATTATTTCAATGTTCTTAGGGCGTCTATCTCCACAAATATTCGTCACCCTAGAACAGTTTTGTTTTCTGGACTCAGCGTCCTCAAATCTATCAGGAAAAAGTATTTTCAGGAGAATCGAGTGACAAAAATTTTTTTTGAAAAAAATTATGCAAAAAACATACATTTAGAGTGATTATGAACACTGGACACCGTTTTTCCCACATTTATACGTTTTTTCTCCTAATTTTGAGATGTGGATAAAAAGTTTTGGGCTTGGTTCACATTGAGGTAAATTTTTGTAATGCAAACATGCCTACTAGAAATGTGGAATTTCAAAATTTTTCAGTGCTTTACGCCCGAATCGAGCAGTAATTCAAGCTTCTAGACGTTCTTCCGCCTAAATTCGTAAAATTTCCGGGCTACTCTGCGCCATATTTTCGCCAAAGTCAAAAAAATTAGATGATTTTTTTACAAAGAATTGTTAAAATTTTTCAAAAAAACGTTGTGCCAAAAATGATTTTAAATGAATTTAAACAACGTGAAACGTTTTAAAAAAGACGCTATTCCGCACGTTAAAGGCAAATTTTCTTACCTATTTTCGACTGTTTTAAAAAGTTGTGGTGTCGCCCCTGCACGATAATCCTAGATCCGCCACGTCTCTATCCATTAAGATCATAAATTCGAACTTTTCGAAAAAAATTTCCTACTGTAGGTGTCGATTTTTGGTCAGCGCCGAGCCAAAATTATGGAAAATACTTTACACATATGGCGCGAAGCGCTAAAAATTAGAAGATTTCACGTCATAGACATGCAATTTTGCTATCTTTAAGCGTATCATCTTACCTTTCAAACATTTTTTCGGTCAAGACGGCCCTGGCGACGACAACCCTCAAAATAGATATATAATTACAACAGACTGTCCATATCTTTATCTGACTGTTATAAAAGCTAGATTTTCCGAATGCTTGTATTCATTCAATTTTGATGAGCGCCAAAGAACTCTTATTCGATTAATATATAATCCCTCTGCCTATAAATTTTTGTTTTTGTCAAAAATCAAGTCTAGTCACTCTAAATACAATTTTAGCAATATTTTGTAAACTAAAATTTCGTTATGTGGGATACAAGTCCTGTTGTTGAGGGCAAGTGTCATTTCATCCTAACTGTTACTTGTGTTTATTAATCTTCAATAAGCCTACATCAGTGATTTCTGAACACTAAAAGGATGAGTAGACGCCAGAAACCTATACGAGTGGTCGCCATGAGGAGATGACGTCGCCATCACCCTCAGAATTATAATGGATGGCGGGTCATGGCCGCCCGGCGTTACATCATAATGCGCCATCATCTCTTTTTTCTGTTAAGCGCCATTAACTCCCCATCATCCCGTCAATCTGGCGTCGCCGGATGCGCGCAATTTAGCTGTTAATGGCGCCAGCAAGGAGGCGTGAACGTGAATGCTGGCGCGCTTCCTTCTTTGGCGCTATTAATAGATAAGTTGCGCCGTCCGCATCGCCAGATTAATGGGATGATGGAGGTTAATGGCGCTAATAGAAAAAAAGAGGATGATGGCGCATGACGGACGCAACGCTGGTGTCATGACGGCTGACCATCCATTATAATTCGGTGAGTGATAAGCGCGTCATCTCCTGCATGGCGACCACCGTATGTGTAAGGTTCTTATGACCGTTTTTGTCTCCAGCTGCTTTTGGTCAAAATTTGTGAAGTATCCTCCACTTTCGTAGTTATGATAAATTTGTTCCGAGAAAGTATTTCTTGTCTTTTGCCGCTAATGAAAAGACGTACACTACTCGCCACAAATGTTTACGCTTTAATAAGCTTCTAGAGCTTGTTAGGGTTATATCTTTAACACGTCGGTCCTATTTCCGCCCACGCACGACCGACGTGTTAAACATATAAGCCTTAACAAGCTCTATTATCCTATGGAGCATATTAAAACGTAAACATTTGTGCCGAGCACTGTAAGTAATATTCTCAAAAAAAAGAAAAGTTTTGTTTATAGTAAGGGAGCAATGGTAGGTTGTTGTATACTGAATACTATGAGATTTCCAGAAATTATTTTATAGATTCGGCCACATGATTAGTAGAATTGCATGGACGACAGGAGGCCAAAATCTACTAACGAAACGCGCTCATGGAAGCTTATGCATGATCCGGTGCTCAAGAAGAGTGGCCAAAAACTTTTTCGTTTTAATGGAGTCTGCTTGACGGTATGCATTGATATTATAAACACAGCCAGCCTTAAGGCGTTGAGTTTTAACTACTAACGTTTCCATTTTTTCATTTATGCGTGTTGCCGTGCAAAATCATTCAATGCTTAATAACGCATACGCATTCTTTTGTAATCGACAATAGATCACTTTGTAAGTAGGTAATTATTGATTTTATATTACGTACGATTCTTATATGTATGCATTATGCAGGCAAATAATTCATGTTTTCCATTACAAATCTAATCGGTGGATGTCTTTATTTTTTATTAAAAACTATATTCTGTGGTTGGTTTCTTGATTTATGAAATTAACTTATAAGCGTGCATGCACGAACATCATTCTAAGGTATATTGGTTCAAACGAGTAACATTTTTAGACGTTTTCCACCATCATGTCTGCCCAGTTTAACTAGATCAGCTGATTTTTGTCTAGAAATATTTTAGTTTTTTAAGTACCTGGTAAATATAGGTCAATAGTAGAAGAGCGCGAAGCGTCAGACTTTATTAAAATTTTGGCATAAATCATTTTGGATGGAGTTTGCAAAGTTTATTTAAGTAATCGTTACTTCTAATTTTCAGTGACTGTGTATATATCGCTGCGCTTGAATACTTCTTTAAATCGTAATGTAAAGTGATTTATCTTAATGGACAACATTGTAAGAAAACATTTCGTCCATGGACTAAAGTGCTATTGTTGGTATAATCTTTCTGATGAAAAATGTTCAAAATTTTTTTTATCTATGTATTACGGCTGCTCCGAATATTGCGTCGAACTTTACAAGTCTTTAGAGAACTTCCGTTAAAGGCTGAAAAATCACTAGAACTTAGACGAACGCATGCCTTTTCTCAAGAAATGTTCTACAACGCATATATTTACAACAAATTTGCATAGACTAGATGACCCGATTTCGCAGATAAATAGGCTGACTTATGATTTTCGAACAAAAGTTTGCATTTTCATTATTCATACTTGCCTAGACAAGGCTCGAGATAAATGCGCTAGATGCACTTATGCAAGTTAATGCTTTATTATGTGTAAACATACATGCACGCGGTCAAAAGTTCTGGGAGGAGGCTTAACCGAGTTTCATAGGGGGAGAATAATTGAGTATTTTTGTTACCCATCTAATGGGAAAGTGTTATACTTAATTCGTCTTAGTTTATTCTTCGTGAATATTCATGGTCTAATAATATTTAATATTTATGAAATTATAGTGTTAGACGTCATTGGACGCTTTTTCATTAATCGAGCAATGGATTTTAGTCTGAAAATGGCCTGAAAGGGTACGCTTTTCAAAAGTCCTGGTAGAGGATACCCCCATACCCTTAGTGTGCATGTGTGTGTAAAGCTTTCTACACATTAATGCTCAATGAGTGCTTTGTAAGGTCTATTTAGATTAAATAACATAACAACTGATAGCATTAGTTGAAAGTTTGAGCTGCTGTCGATCAAGGCTTTTCTATTTTGGTTAGCCTCCTCCCTCCGTTTATTTGTGTAGAGGAAAAAAATTTTTTTGCATATAATTACCTGAAATTTTGCATCCTTAGTCGCTCTAATTTTGAAAGTTTTGTTCGCACCTAAACAAAGAATGAAAAATTCAATTTGCGCTACAAGTCTTTCGTTTGCGCATGATACAAAGTAAAAAACTATTGCATTAATATTCATTATTATATTATTATTTCAATATCATTGAATTCGTTACTTTTAAGAATCTAGCGTATAATGTGCATCACCATTCGGATCCTAGACTCAATCCGAATAGATCGAGAATCAAGGCTGATCACTATGTCAATTTACGAATCCCTCCTTTCAAGGTAATCAGAGGGCCAAGCCCAAATGATAGTTTTTGTTTTGGCTGCGATTCGGACAAAAAATAAATATGAATGTTTTTCAAGGTTGATGAAAATTACGTCGGCAAACCTCCATCTACCGAAGTTAGCTTCTTTGATTTGAACGATAACGTTAGTACGCAATTTTTGGTCGATTTGTGTAATAAGTGCGGCGAGGTGGAGGAGGTGAAGATTTACTACCACCCTATCTGCAACAGGCATTTGGGCATTGGCCGCGTCATATTCAAGAAAATTGCTGCTGCTGCGATTTGCGTGGATAAGTACAACAAAGCTTCTATAATGGGCAGACCAGTTCGTGTGTTTTTGGATCCTCTGGGTAGGAATGCCGTTTCACATTTTATCTGAATTTACTGCGTTGTCACCGTTTTCATTAGTTAATAATGTGGATAAAAGGATTGAACCAAGTCCCTTGGCATATAAATGAATTAATGCGTTATTAAACATGAAATATAATAATCAAATTTGCATTTTATCGATTTTAATTGCACGTTCGGCGGTTTAAGGACGTTGTCTAAAATACATAGCTAACGACTGTTTCGTGTCTTTCTCAAAATTGCTTTTTGAAAATTTGAAGGAAATTTGCATTACAATTGCATGTTTATGACTGGTGTGCTGAAGTAACGAGCTTGTATTAATTGGTTCTTTAGATATTTTTGTCGTTTATCTCCGTTAAAAATGACGCGTAATCCGTTAAGGCATTTGTAATTAATTTTTCGGAATTGAGGCCTTATTCGACGACTTATGCACGTTACTGCTAACTCTTCAGGAGTATGCAGCGCTTGAGTAAGTTTGCAACTTGGAATCAACTTATGCACGAAATGCGGGAAGTGGAGTCTTGCCTTGAACACCTATATACTTATCTACTGCTCGAAAAATAAGTGAATGTGCTTGTACATGAATACTGACGTCAAATGCTTCAAAATTGTTGGATTTTCTTAAATTCTAATTTTGTGAGTACCTGCCTAATCTCACTTCTAGCGCACTTGAATGCAGATAGCACATAATACGTCATTTTGATGGTAAGATGGCGTGACTCCACATTCGAGTGCATATATCCATTCCACGCATTACCTTATCTCGTAACTAATTTTGACGTCTAAGAGAGCCGAAACGGGTTGAATGCACACATGATCTGGGGTGAGGGCTTGTGGGTTTTCACCCCCACCCCATAAAAAATTTCCACTCCCTTTAGAAATTTGTTCACCCCCTCCAATTCACGATTTTTTGAAAGTTTTAAAAAACTTGCTAAAAATTCGTAGAAAAGGCGCTTTTCTAAGCGTTTATCAGCTATATCTATTGGCTCAGAGTATCAAATTTACACTCATGCTTCAACAACACTTTGTTCAATTTATACGACTTTTTTGATTAAAAAGATTTTTTTTGGTGTTTTTATGCGCTGGAAAGAGGGCATCGACAGAAACGCAGAAAAACGATGTTTTTGACGCGTGTCCACCTTTTTGGGCCCAAAAATGCACTTTGAAATTTCAACTCCTCCTAGAATTCCCATTCTGTGCATGTATCGTTGAATGAATGTATTATGTTCTTACATATATGACCTTGCTCCGTTTATATTATATTATTTTTATTGTAATTTGTGTATTATTGTATAACGTTGCTTGCTTAGGTCGTCAAGTTAAAATGACATATCAGGATTTGTGCAATCGAGTCGATTTGTCCAAAGCGCCGTTGTCGACGAATTCAGACGCCGTTTCAGACGTGAGTGGCTGCAATGACGACATATTCGTCGATTTAATAACACCGAATTTATCGTCTGTTTTCCCTGCCGCCGGAATAACTTCGACGTCAACGGAGGATGTGGCCTTTTTCACGCCTCCCTCCACAGCATCGACGGCTGCTAATGCATCTAGCGACACTGCAGCGTCTTCGACGACCATGTTGCGGAATACGCCGTCGAGTAGTACGACGACTACGACCATCCCCGAAGACCCTATCAACCCACAGGTCAATTTATATACTTGTTATTATTTATATATATATGTATATTTTATTTATTTCTAGTCATTTATTTATTCATTTCTAACTTTATTTACTTATCAACTTTTTCGTGATAAAATTTCGTTTTTAAAAAAATATTACACTCAGGGTCCTTTGGGTAGGAAGCAGTTGGCTTCATGCTCGAATTAAAATTATGATTGAACTGCAGCTTGCAATCAGTTCTAAATACTGGACCAGTTTCTGAAATCGATCATGTAAACAGCGTGAATCAGATGTTATGGTTTAGGGTCGAATGATAGAAGCATATCGTTTTATTGGGAATTCAGTAGTTCCAGCAACATAAATATTTTTCAACAGATTTTCTTGTGTTTAAGAACGGTAGGTTTTATAGATGCACATGGCCAGGGTGACCAGGAAGGGGTGAAATCCGGGATTTGTAAACAGTAGTTGTATTTATCAGGTAAATCGGATTGAATTCACTTGAAAATACACCATTTTTGACCAAATTAAATCGACAGTACCAAACTTTCGACCTCTTTAGCGGGTGTATAATACACCCTTCACCCCTCCCTATGTGCATGCCCATACGGTGGGCGGATTACACATCAGATGTATCATTTACCGCGTCTAGGAAGATATCAGGACTATATTATAAAATAATAGAAAATTATTATTACGAAATATTACAATTTTTTTATTACAAAATATAAGTAATGGTAAAACATGTACAATTGGGAATTCAGTAGTTCCAGCAAAGTTATGATTATTATATTATTACAAATATTATCACAAATTAAGATTTAATTATTATTGTTATTATTACGAAATTATTACAATTAATTATTATTAACATAACATATTACATGATTAATATTAAAAAATTAAGAATATTACAAAATTATTAATTAAATTATTACATTACAGTAAAATGTTACAAAATTAATTAAATAAAATAATATTTTTATATTGCAAATTTAATATTACAAAATATTAGAAAATTATAAGGGAAGACGTTATATAGTTATTATTAAATATTACAAAATTAATATTACAATATTACAAAATATTACAAAATTCTTCAAAACATCAGTAAGATTTAACGAAGCTACTGTACGTGCATGCGAACGACTAATTACGCAATAAACGTTTAATTACTCGTGATAATGCGGTTTTAGGTCATTCCAGTCGATAATCCCTTCTCAGTATATCAGGCTGAAGAGTCCATTGATCAGCAGTCTGCATGCACTTCCTCTGGTTCCCCGTTTGCTAACGTAGCTCCGGTTCAAATACCTTTTCAACCCGAGCCGCATTTGATTTCTGGCATCAGTTGTAAAAGCACCAAGTTAAAGCCTGCTAGTTCCTCGAATCACGCGCAAAACAAACACGAGCATCACAGCCGCTCTCAATCCCGCGGTATGTGCTATAATTCTAATGTGTACGCATTAGAGAACATCTAAATGTGTCGGCGCATGAAAAGTTATCCGAATTGGTTAGTGACAATAACATCATTAACTTTAGATAGTAATTAAATATTAAATAATAATAATTATTATAAATAAATGATAGTCAATGAATATTAAAAAATTAATTTATTAAAAAATAAAACATTTACACATTTGCTATGCTGTTTTTTGTTTATAATACACAGAGAACCTGTAAATATTTTTAATAATTTGGATAATAAAAGTTATTCAATGCTCTTTCAAGGTTAATTAAGGAAGAATTATAAAATTCGTTGTTTTTGTTTAAATGCATAGTGCGTGCGCATTCCTCTGGGCTTTGTACTTTGCTTTGTGTAGTGTGTAATAAGATAGGCATATGTATAAGGCGAACAGTAATGGATCCAGGGTTTTCTGACAAAGGCGAACAGTAATGGATCCAGGGTTTTCTGACAGGGGGCGGAACCCTGAAATTTTCCTAACACTTTCGAAAATTATCCAAAAGTCAGTCCCTTATGTATAAAGTAGCGATGTTTTGCCGTCTTTTGATAGAATCATTTTGATTAAAAAAAATTGAAACCTTCGAAAGTTTTCTGTGAAAAAAGCGTAAAATTACTGCAAAAATTGACGCAACACACCTAGAAAATGCTCGCCAAATCATTGTAAGACATATAAAATCCTTGTTCAATACATGAAATACTGTTCTCACGTTAAAATAAGCTTTTGGAGCGCCAAGAAAGTCAGTAAATATCGTTAATGAGTACTGTCTGGCGCAAAGCGCAGGAAAACATTGAAAAACCGTGATAAAAAACGGCTAAAAGTCATCGAAAAATTCGCATCATACAAGAGCATGGGGTATATTCTCCCCCTTGAGCTCTGAAAAAGTGATAGCTATACAGTTATTTAGGTATTTTGGCCGAAACAAGCCTTGCTATGTAGCCTTTTTGGGCTCAAAAAATTAGCTGTGTAGCCTTTTTGGCTCAGAAAACTAGCTATATATAGCCTTTTCGGACTCACAAACATACCGTGTGAATCCAGAAATGCTGAATAGTTACATAGTTGTCCTTTCTGAGTTTCAAAAGGATATATATTTGTTTTCACGACTCCAAGCAGGGCTAAATAGCTATGTTTAGTCCAAAAAATGGCTGTATAGCTATGTTTGTGAGGCCAAAAAGGCAATGAACTAGCTAGTTTTCTTAGTTCGAAAAGGCTATATATATATAGCTAATTTTCTGAGCCCAAAAAGGCCGTAGAACCGTTTTTACGAAACACTTAGCTATCTACCAATTTTTGGTTTTCACACCCATCCCTGGAAGTTTGACCTTACGCATCTAGAACGCGCACTATTCTCTATCGCACCTAATTAATTTTTAACGACAAGGGAGAGGGGCGACGGCAACCCCCGCCGTAAATTTGCCCTTGAAGACGAGCGCACAGACTGTTTTCCATTCCTCTTTAGATCACGCTTCGGTTCGGCACTCCGAGCGATCTAATAAACCGCTTCACCGACGCTCGTCTTCTCGAGCTTCGTCTCCGCCATTTTGTGATCACAGACGACTGCAAGACGGCGGCGTCGCGTATAACTGGCGGCCGCACGCCGCCGACGATGTTCAAGATCGGCTTTTGTCACCCAGAGGACGGCATCGTCCGACTCCTGCCAGCCGTCGATGGCGCAGGTCAAAGTTCGACGACGACGACGACGACTACGATTTTGAGGAGTACGATGAAGTCGATGGCGACGGACGCCGTCGTCGACGGCGCGGGTCGCCCATCGTCGAGACGTACAAAGAATACTATAGGTGAGCGATTAAAGCCATTTGCGTGCCCAGACATGCACGGCATGGCTGTGGGATAAGAATCATCGTTTTTTGGCGTTTCTGTCGATGTTTTACCTTTCTAAATCGTAAAAACATAGAAATAAGTTCGAAAAATATCGAAAAATTTGAATGAATTGAACAAAACGTAGTTAAGCAAAAAGTAAGGAGGTACCTTTATAGCGCCAGCGTCGAAAATTTCTCATTTTTGAGGGAGTAGATGGCTATAAACGCTCAAAACAGCACGTTTTTTTCGGGAAATTGTGGATTACGGGAATGAAAAAATGACTAGGCTTGAAGCGAACCTAACTCCCAAGATCATATGTGCGTGTAACGGCTCAAAATGACGGGAGTCCCAGTCATTTTTAGAGGGGGTAATTACGTTTAATTTTTGGCCAGAAGCGGTCCAAAAACCTAAAAACGGCCAACAAATTCGATTTTTTCCAGAAATCGGGGTGGGGGGTTCAAAGAATTTCTGGCTTTGGGGGAAATGGGAGGGACGGCCGATTTTAGGTGGGGGATCTCCCCATCCCCCCTCTTACATGTATGCCCAAGATCCTGTTTGTTGTTATCGTCAGCTAAACGCTCACATTCGAAAGTCGCAGTTTTTGTATTCGGCAAAGATTTTTCCCGACCTGCAAACACTTTTCGAACCGTCTTTATACATAAATATGAAAAGTTTTTTTCGGGAGGATAAAAACTGTTAAAAGATTCGAAATTCCCCAAGGTTTACTGACTAGAATAAGTAATTATTTGTTTGTTTATTTGTATATATTTATAATTGCTAAATTTGCTTTTAAAAAGGCAAAACTGTCCAATTCTTCGGCCATCGCATTGAGAAATCTTACTATCTTTTATTCTCAGAAACCCAGAAATTGGCTGTACCGTGTAACAAACGGTCGAAAAATCCAGTTTTTCAAAAATTCAGAAATTTTCATGTACAAAATGTGCAAACATAAACGAAGGGCATTTGCACAAAAAACACTACCAACGAAGAGGCACGAGCAGTTGGCGTTTACAGCTCCTAAAAATTTTCAAAGTTGACTCAAAATCACTGGGTCTTTTATTAACATTAAAGTTGCTGTTTTCGGCCTTTCGTGAAAGCATAAGCCTGTTCGAAAATTCCATTGAATAGAGAATAGCAGATGCGAAAAAATTAATTCTTTGCCGCAACACAGTATCAGTGCATGAATTTTTATTTATTTATTTATGAAAATAAACAAATAGACAAATAAACTTGTTGATTTCACGTCGAGATATCGATAATTGCGTTCTTACATAGCACATCACTCCACTTACTTTCGAATTCAATCACCTGACGAATTTCGCTGCATTTTGCCCGGCCTGGTTAGCAGAGCAGATCAAATTGAATTTGCTAATAAGATTCTACTAAATGCAATAAAAATTTCTGCGCTATTCTATTTCATTTTTTCACTTCGTTATACATAAATGCAAATGTTGTGAATGACAAGCATACATTATCTTGGGGGTGGGCGTTTCACGCCCCCCCTCCAGGAATTTTTTCCCCTAGAATTCGCGATTTTTCGGAAGTTCCCAAAAATTTCCTAAAAATTCGTAGAAAAGGTGTTTTTATACGATTTAAGTTATCTATTTGCTCAAAAGTATCAAATTTTTCTGCGCTTCGCGCCAAATACTCATGTTTTGACTATATTTTGTTCAAGTTGTTAGACTTTTTAAATATCATTTTCGGAATTTTTCTAATGTTTTTATGCTCTAGAAAGATAGAGCATCGTCATAAACGCCAAAAACGATGTTTTCGACACGTATTCACAATTTTTGGGCCCGAAAAGGCACTATAATTGTACCCGGTCCTAGAATTCCCATGCTTTGCATGTCTTATGATACTAAGTATCGAAAAATACGATAAATTTGAATCGCTCAAGGTAGACGAAAGTCCATTTTTTGCTATAGAATCAGTTCAACTATTTTGTTTTCCTCTTCGAATTCGTCAGAATCCTTTAGTGGACAACTGGGACAGCTTCGCCCCGTCTCGGGACTGGGACACAGCAGATCCTTCTAATCTTAAATTATAAGTTTACTATATCATATATATATACACATATATATATATATATATATATATATATATATATATATATATATATATATATATATATATATATATATATTTTAAATTCGAAGCAAAATTCAGAGATTAAAAAATAAAACATTAAATTTTGAAACATTAAAAAATTAAAAAATTACATAAAGTTTTTTGTATTTTTTTTCGTTTTTGTTTGTATTTTTTGTTTTAATTTAAATGATAACGTAGTCGTCTAATAAAATATAACATCATTTGTCAACGTACTCGTTTGTTAGTATGTAATTTCATTTCATCGCTTTTAGAAGACGCAGAGTAAGTCGTTCGCCATTGAACAGTGATAACGAATTCCGCGAATCAAATCGCAGACTCTACGAAAAAATAGTGAAACCTAGATTGGACTGCTGCAGCTCAAAATCCAAATCCGGCGGATCGTCTTCGAAATATATTGACGAAATCGAGGAGTACAAATATGTAATTAGTCGCAAGCGGTGCAAGCGATTGTCAAGCAGCTGCGGCGGTGAGTTATGTAAAATCATTAATCGTTGATACATACATGTACATAATATGCTTATGCTTTGTATGTTTTAAATTCAATCTTATATAGTCAGTGCATTTCTGCTGAATTAAATAAAAGATCTTTAAGTCTTATACATCTTATAATTTTTCGCTAAATTTTTGCATGCATCTCTTATAAAAACGATTAAGTTTTCGAAACTTCCAATTGTAAAACTCGCTGCACGTCGAGAAATACGGCATTCGCAGCAATACATTTTTAATGTGAAAGCATGCTATGTTAAACGATACATATGTGAATATGTACGCACAATATGTATGTACATACACATGTACATAATGTACTCGTATATGTATGTGTATGTACTTATGCACGCACTCACTTGATCGTACTAAATGTATTTTGCTTTTCACAACTTAGAAGGTCAATGTGATACACGCTGTGCACAGTCACTGCTCTGTCATTCCTCGTGTATTGCTCTGAATTCATTTAAAGCTATCGTTTTAGTGAAGTTCGCATTTTTTCTCAAAAAGCGCAAGTTAAACATATTGAACACTATTATTAGATACCTATTCATATTCGTGTAGCATTCAACGTTAGAATAGCGAAAAACACTATTCGAGACCATAGATGCACAGCATGGCCGATCTGGGGGGTGGGGGTCAGGAAATGAGCTCTTTGGATTGGAATGACCTCAAGGATTGGTATAAGCGCTAAAATAGCGTTACGTTATTACACAGTTTTTAGTCAATTTAAAGCGCTTTTGAAGAAAATTTTCAATCTTTATGTATTTTTAGCCTTCATTATGCCCCATTTTCACTACAAAATTTTCTATGTTTTTATTCTGGGGTTCTAGACCTCCGCAACCCCCTACTCGTACGTGCATATTTGGTCGGGACTCCAACCCGGGCGCCCTGGCTACCGGCCATGTTTTAATTTGAAAAAAAGTAACTTGATTTCTGATTGATTTTTTCAATCAATGCTCAGGTGACGAGAATAATGTCTCTGAGAAGCCGCCCAGCTCAAGCGAATTCGGCCAGCGTCAGCGATATGAGTCTCGGTCGTCGAGTAGCTGCAGGCTACAGTACTCTTCATTGTCTGAAAACGAAGAAACTCCGCCACCGCCTCCTCCACCGCCTCCGCCGCCTCGTCAAAAGGCTGCTCCGGTCATTGATCCGTCCTTAACGAACATATCGCCCGCGATTGGCCTAAACAGGGCTGCTATGTCGGTGAGCTACACTTTCGATTTACTCACAATTTTATCTTTTTTTCCAAGGGGATACAAAATTGAAATAAAAAATAAAAAGCAAAAATAAAATATGAAAAATAAAAAATTGTTCTATTCGCTAGTGTTTTCATGAAGGCATGTATGTACAACATATGCCTCGTGTTGGGTCAGCTAAGTTTAAAAATGTCGATCTTAAGTATGCTTAGCATTGATAATTCGTCCTTAGATTTTAGTGGCATTCTAAAAAGAGTGCAGCATGAATGGTAAGGGTAACGGTTTGTAAAACTGCATTCTAGTGGTTATAGAGCTAAACTGATGTCAGGAAGTTATGTACATAAGCCATAAATAAGTTAAAGTTACCTACGTAATTTTGTTTCCTATGTGATTTCAACTTCCTTTGCGAGAAAATTTGATTTTTGAGAAGAAAATGAATTTAGGTTTTGCACCATCTCTACATTTATACAAATTTAAACGATTAACGTTTGCGTGATATGTCTGACCTTCTTTACCTTCAATCAGCTAAATGCTGAGCATCGAGACCATGATGACTATATCTTTAAGAGTCCATCTCAATTATTCGTAGTTCGTAACGATGTTGATATGTGCATATGTTAAAAACGAATTTAGAAATAATTCATTTAAACAGCTTCTTTCGCTAAATCTTATGTTCGTGGCTAGCGGCTCGATTACAGTTGCGTATAGTGAAGGCTATGGGGAAGTTTTTCTACTCGGGATATTCTATATTCGAACCAGAAGTACTACTATAGCCTGAATCCGCTATCGCTGTTCCGGCTTGCTTTACCTGCTGGCATCAAGCTGATTGCATTGATGACAATTCATGATTTGGGGGTTTTAACCTCTCCCCCAGAAACATTTTCACCCCTAGAATTCGCGATTTTTCAAAAGTTTCCAAAAAGTCGTAGAAAAGGTGCTATAAGCGTTCTAGCATTATTTGCTTAATAGTGTCAAATTTTCGGCGCTTCGCGCCTTATACCTACTCACTTTTTGTCTATATTCTGTTACATGTGTTCAATTTTTTTGATTTCTTCGAAATTTTTTCTGTTTTTATGCTCTGGAAAGATAGGGCGTTGTTAGAATCAGCAAAAAATGTTTTTGACGCGTATCCACCGTCTTTGACCTGAAAAAGGCGCTTTAAAATTTCACCCCATCCCAGAATTCCCACACTGTGCATGTCTGCATATGTCCGAGCCTATTCTAAACTGAATTAATGAGAGCAATGGCTTCTCGTCTCGTACTTTCTTAAGCTGGAAAAGCGATAGCAGATTAAGGATATATACGGCACACATGCATGCTGGGGGATGTGGGGACTGGGGGTATTCCCCTACTACAACTTTTGAAAGGCATACCCCCCTCAGGCCATATGCGGGCCAAAACCTATTGTTGGAATTATGAAAGAGCGCCAATGCCCAACAATATAATCGGAAGTATTTTTCGAGTAATACTCTGTCCATTCATTCAATCAGACACTTTTTGTCCATTATTCTGTCCATCTGTGATAGTCCAAGTCATTCAATCGTTCTCGGGTAAGGAACAACAAAAATATCTAAAAAAATCAACATAAACTTTTCATTTTAGCGCCATAATTAGCCATAAAAATTAATCATTAACCCCCATAAAGAAACTCGGTTTACCCCCTCCCAGAACTTTTCACCGTGTGCATATCTGACATGGACGGATATTGGATTGGCTCGATTCTAGTCGAGTAGTAGGAGTCTTGCTTTCACGTGGTATGTATTCGTTGCGAAGTGAAAGACTAATGATACAAGGCAAATTTTTCGGATCAGATTGTGACCGGCGCGATGTCACTCGCCGTCACGTCGCTCGATAAACGCATTCAGAACATACTGGACGACAACGCGGCGCCTCAGTCGATTTCGTCCGCGGCGGCGCTTGCCGACGCTCAATCAATTTCAACGACGGTAGACGCGACGCGCGACGCCGGTACGCCGCTGCTCGACGAATCAACGACGTCGGAAGATCCGTCGCTTCCGTCACCGATATTGAGGGCGTCGTTCGCGAACGGCGCCACGCTCAGGCTACTGAAATCTTCGAAGTCAACGCCCGACGCCTTGAAATCGTCCAAGTCGAAAGTCCGCGGCGCCAGCGTTGTTCCCCCGTCGTTGAAACCCTCTGAAAAGACCCCCATCCGTAACAGCGGCTCGATAGGCTTGAGGTGCTTGACGCCTCAGGCTGCGGCGACGCCCGTCGCCGATGACGCTTCGGATCGAATGTGCCTGTCGCCGGCGACGGGCACTGCGACGCCGTCAATATCTCTCGGAGATTGCATGTCGCCAGGTAAGGCTTTTGCGTTATGCGCTTTAAAACAATATCGCATGAATGAAAGTGTTTTTGGCCACAGCAGACGTGTAATAGGGTTTGGAGGGATCTCCCGCTTAAAGTTGGTCGTTCCCGAATCCCCCCACGATAAGAAAATTTTTGACCCCTCCCGATTTTTGAAAAAAAAACATGGTTTTTTTGGCCATTTTTAGGTGCTTTTTTGATATTTTTAGCCAAAAATTGAGGTCATTAACCTGGGGGGGTTGCAAGATTTTATCAAAGGTCAAAAAACGGTCTTAAAAATGGTGGTATGGCGAAAAAACATAGAAATGTCAGGGACCCAGTGATCGACCGGGCTAAAAAAAACCGGGCCCGGGCTTGGGCTTACATGCTTGAGGATATACATACGTGTACAGATATATACGTAATATAGGTATTTATTAAGGTTTGACGTTTATATGTTTACTAACAGCCTATATATAGTATGTATAATCAGTATAATAATCAATAAATAATATATGTATTAAGTTTACATAGATATAGTGAGACAAAAATACGTACAAAATTTCAAATTAAATGTAACTTAAAGATACGAGATAAGTTAGGACGGCAGGATATTGACATAAAGGTAAGATAATGCTTTATTATAGTAGAGTTTGCCATTTAGTGTATATATCTTGAAAATTAAATTTAAACCAGGTGTACGCCAAGTGATCGATCGATGCTAGCAATCCCGACCATTTTCCACCATCCATGACATTGACGGCAGCTTGACGAATAAATAAAATTCTCACGCATTATTTTTTAAAATTAGTCATTAATTAAATTCATAAAATTCATTTTATAAGCATCATTTTTGACACAACAAGCATTTTCGGTTTCCACAGTGCATTAAAGTAGTTTTATTGAACTTTTAAGCTCTTTGCGCCAAATCATTTCTCAACCAAGTCATTTGTTTTTTCTGTGTGCAAGATTAAAAAGAATCTAAGATAAATTTTATTTATTTTAGCGTTCCTGCCAGGACCTTCCGAATTTTCAGGCGCTCTTTATTTTACATTATATTTCATTAAAAAAGGCAGCATACAAATTTATCACTCATTAAATCAGTTAATTCCTGCTGCATTCCATAGCTTCAGGCGTGGATTAAGGGGGAGGCGGGGGCGGCCACTCCCCCTGTCGTCAAAAAATAGATGGGCGCAATAGGGAATAATGCGTGTTTTTGGATTATCTTAGCCATTTTTTATCACGATTTTTTCCAGTACTCATTAATGATATTTACTGATTTTCTTGACGCTCTGAAAACTTTTATTTTTACGTCTGAAGAGAAGTTTATGTACAGAACAAGGATTTTTAGTTCTTACAATGAATTATCGAGTAATTTTTTGGTGCTTTGCTATGATTTTTGCACAAAACTTTCGGAAATCTAAACTTTTTCGGATCATCGGATCACAAATGATTCTGTCTATCAAAAGACGAAAAGACGACAAAAACCGATACTTCAAGCATAATGAATGGATTTGTTGGACGATTTTTGAAACAATTAGGAAAATTTTGGATTCCGCCCCCCACCCTCGTGTCAGAAAATCCTGGATCCGCCACTGCATAGCTTCGGCTTGAAATTCCAAAGGATAATAGATCCACTGATGCCCATGGCTAGCATAGTTCTGTAAGGAACTTGCGATATATCGTTGAAGGCAAGAAAACTGAGAAGATAACTAGCTACAAGATTGAATCATATATGTCTAAAATAATTTTAGTTTGTAATTGTGTTTGATATAAATCTCAACGAATCATAATGAATCTTAAATCTCAGCTGATTCCCGCTGCAGTTCCGGGACTAGGTGGAAAGTTTTTCGCAACGCCACTACTTGCTATGTACATATGCTGCGACGGTCGATCACTATTCGTGCTGCACAGTATTTACATTTAATAAATATCAGACTTCTAGCTGGACTGCACTGCAGTAATTCATGGTGAAATGAAACATGAAGACACCGAAATTCTGAAATAAAAATGAATGTGAACTGGATGAATAGAGCTAGAAAAATACAGATGTGTACAGGAAGGCAACAAACAATCTGGATTAAGAGTTTTCATCTATTTTCAGAGGCGAATATCGCTCACGTGATGGTACCATTCGGACATATTAAGTTCTAAAAGTTTTAAAACTTTGTTATTTATTTGGCCCGGGCCCATGGCCTTTTCAGCCGGGCCCTGACCGGCCGGGTCCGGATATCTGGTTGATCATCGCAAGGACCCCCACCAAAATTCTGAGCCATTACATAATATGTAAAAGGGATGGGCATCCCCCCTATGAAGTTGGTCGTCCCTCCATTCTCATAGAGTCAGAAAATTTTTGACCCGCAATTTTCGACAAAAAGTTGCGTTTTAGGCCATTTGTAGCTGTTTTTTCTATTTTTGGTTTCGAAAAATTCTCAATCTTTTTCCAACTCGACCCTCCTGTTACCCACGGGGGTGTAACGCACCCTAGCATTACCAGCGACTAGATCGTGCATAAATCAATCGGAAAAATTATATGTTTCTGATAGCTGAGAACAGGTTGATTTTAAAAATGTTATCAATTCTGCATAAAACCGAAAACACATTGAGAAAACATAAAAAATTGTAAAAAAGCGATCTGTTATACGTGTGATACATGTTATGATGTCAAGAAAAATAACATTTTTCTAACAGAATACACGTATCTATTTTTTCGGTATCGAGAAGTTTGCCACATGAAAATGTTTCGTCTTACAGTAAACTGCAAAAAGGGGCGACTAGATCGGCTATCCAGTTCATGGTATTAGCAGGCTTAAGCATAGAATAAGAGCAGCAAAGTGCGAAACTCTTAAATTTTGGTTACTTCTCGGAACTCATTCATTCTATGCTGGATTTTGCGTAGTTTCATGCAATGTTTACGATTAAATGCTCATAAATCATTGCTAAATTTGATTAAGAATCATCGACAAGTCGCACCTTAAAGTGTCCGGCTCTGCCTTAAAGTGTCCGGGTTACGCTGAGTATACATACGTACGCATATACGCCCACGCATTTCACTGGCTGTACAATTAGGTAAGTAGGCATGTCATATACGTACCTTGTACAATGTATTGAGGTACATAAATACAAGCAAGCCGATACATTACGAAGAATTCGTTGCATCGTCAGTGGCGTCGTTTAGCGAACTTGGAGATAAAATCGATGATAAAAATAACTTTCGTGAGGAACAATCGACGATGTTTACGAATTCCAGGCATAATACTATGATTTAGCAAAATATGTATAACTAATGAGTCTCCTATTTTTATATGAAAAGGCAAGTAAACTGCACATGGTTCCATTCACTCATAATTCTAAAAAGACATGCTAAGACTTCATTTTATATATTGCCTATCATCCTTCCATTCATGCATGTAGCAGCAAGGGGGTGGAGATTCCCATAACCAACGTCGTATATATAAAAATTTAAATATAAATAAGCATAAATTGTTTATTCCCCTCTCCCCGATTTTGTGCAAAAACTTGCGATTTTTAGCCCATTTAGATGCATTCTCTCAATTTTTTAATAAAAATTGAAGTTAGCGCACTCCCTCTTAATGTTCGGTGAAATCCCAACCAACACTCTGGGCTGTTAAATGCCTGCTTCTTTACATGGGTATTGGGCCAAATTCTGGCTGTCAGATGGTGCATAACTGCAAAAAACGCTCAATTATTCAATTCTACGGATCTACCAATTTGGAGAGAGACTTTGGACTTTAGGGGGTTCAAACCCTATCCTTTTACGTCTACGTATGATGCCCACTCTATCCCAATGGTTAGATACATTTTTTCTCGCTTTTAAGCACGTTATTGTGGCCCGGACACTTTAAGGTAAATCCGAACACTTTAAGGTGTGACACCGGCTTCTGCTATACTCTCCTTATTGCTGTAGTTCGAGTATATACATATGTATATGAATCTATCAATAACTCGGATTATCAAGATTTGCATCCTGCCTGTATAAAACAAACACAAAATTGAATTTTTATGACTATTTGGAGAAGAATTTCCATTTCACATTTATTTAATTCACGATAATTTTCAACAGAATGAAATCGGTAATGGATTCTGAATTTTGTGTACTTTAATCAATTCCGATACGATTCCGATTCTCTAAAAATCAGAAATAACGATTCCTATTCCGAAGCCGATTCCTTAAATCTTGTGATCACCGATTCCGATTCGATTTCATGAAGAACGACCGATTCTTACCGATTCCGATTCCGATTAATCGGAACATCCCTTAAGTGCTTCGTTAAGACGGTTCTTTCGCGAAAAAGCGGTGGTATCGCTTTAAAACAATCGTTTTTGAGCATTTTCGGCGAATAAATAGCCTTTTTGAAGTTACAAACATATGTATATAGTCTTTTTGGACTAAAAATAGCTATTTAGCTCTTTTTGGAGTCGAGTAAATAGTTGTATATCCTTTTGAAACTTAGGAAAGACAACTATATAGCATTTCTTAGCTCTCACTTGATATGTTTCTGAGTCTGAAAAGGCCACACAGCTAATTTTCTGGGCCTAAAAAGGATATATAGCTAATTTTCTGTGCTCAAAAAGGGTTACATACATAGCATAGCAGTGTTTTTCGGCCAAAATGGCTGTATAGCTATCAGTTTTTTAAAGACCCCATGCTCTTATATGTTACAGGCTGAGTTTAATATCAATACGAAGTCACTTAAAAATACTTACACAATTGAAGTATGCCTATACATAATGTGCTGATTCTGTAAATTAAATAAAGGTAAATGAACGCAGTTTTGTATGAATTGATTATGTATTATGTAACTCGCCTTTGCATTAGAATCAAACATGCATGTACATAAGCGAATGAAATGGAAGAAAAATATATCACACTCTTAGAAAAGTGTAAAATTCATAAAGTATTACAGATAAGAGAATGCAATATGAGTAGGGATGCAAACGCGAGACGGACTTGCAGCAAAACTGGACAGCGGCGAATCTGCGCGAATTGCAAAATGTCTGTATATTAAAGTCGGGTATTCATGCCTCTAACACACTCATGTCTTAACTTAGCATCGTGTTATTTATGCTCTTTGCTTACAATTTCTTTTATTTTTCGTAAATCAGCGCTTGTACACTTATAGCGTCTACTTCAGCGTTTGCTATCCAGCAGCAACCGGCTGCAACCCACCTACCTCCGTTTATTTCGTACCATTTTCCGCCGGTAGCCGTTCACTCACCCTCGGTCGCAAATTATTCGTCAGCTGATTTTTCTCACGCATATAATGCTGCCGCACATCCGACCAGGTGCAAAGTTTTGGGCCAATTCGACCGAAATGGCCCGAAAAATTCCTATTACAAGTCGACGGATGATACGAGCGCAACAGTGAACGCATTTGCCCCATTTTCCGTCCTTGCATCATCATTCTCCAGCCCTCCACCATCTTTGCCGCGCGAATCGGCGTCTGCTGCGATTGCCCAACCAGCAACGATTTTTCACGAATCAGCGGCTGATTATAATAAACGGTTGTTGGATCAACTTTCTGCGACACAGTCTGTTTATGCGTCCAGCGCCGCTTTCTCGTACGAGGATCGTAATAAAACTGGCGCAGCAAAGGTGGTTCTTGATCGTGAAGTAATATTTTAAAATTACGCCGCCGCTCCAGACATGCACAGCGTGGGAATTCTGGGAAAGGTGTTAAAATAAAGTGCCTTTTTTTGGCTCAAAAATGGTATATACGCGTCAAAAACATCGTTTTTCGGCGTTTCTGACGATGCTTTATCGTTTTAAAACATAAAAACGTGTCCAAAAATAAGTTTATGCCGTGAAGCGCCAAAAATTAGACACTCGCGAATCATGGGGGAAGGAGTGAGAAAAATTAATGTTCCACTCGTATACAATTTTAGCATAAAAGTCAAAATATTATTTCATCTTAATGCTCGAAATAAGTTACTCTTTTTCATCGATCAATCAATCTTATCTTGCATAGCTTAGGATAAAGGCGAGAAATATGTTTCTTTCATATATATTTTTCAGCTAAGAGTAAGTCGGTTTAGAGAGCTGATCTATTTAGCAATTGACTATAATCTATTGAATTCTACGAGTAAAAGCCTACAATGTACGATTATGTAATGTACGTAGTATCTACCTACCTGATAAGCGTAATAGTTTTTGCATGCATTAATCTGAAATCAAATACATTTATTAATGAACAAAATTATGCACATATACCAACAAAAGATGAGCAGTAACGTGGAAAACAAAAGGAAATATGCTTCATTTCTTACGGGAGGGGAGGAGTATACCTCTTTCTCTGATTTCCGAAAATCGATATATTTTAAGGTAATATAAAGTATTTCAGAGAAATTTTCTGAATTTCTCTTGGGAAAGTGCCCAGTTATATCTAAATTCTCAATGAACGTTGCCATTTTGTCCAAAAAAACTTTTATATTGTATAAGTTTATTAATAATCAATTAATATATTGATTCATTCGATAAAATGTATTGTATACCTCTAGTTATTTTGCATAAAAATTGTAAGTTTAAAAGGATAAACAGACTGATACAGACTTTTGAGCCGTTGTTCATTAAAAAACAATTTATATATACCGACTAAATGTCTAGGAAACTACCCCCAATGATTGATAACAAACCTACGTACGAGTAAGTAGCAAGGGGTTTTGATAATCCTTCTATCCACGGTTGCTGTTGTGGACCTTCTCAAAAAAAATCGAGATTTTTACTCAAGTTTCGACTTCTAGAAAATTAGCGTCTAAAGCAATTCTTCGATCTTTTTGTTGATTTGCTCTTAATAGAAGGTCAACCCGCGAAAAATCGCCGACTGCTCCGCTGAAATTTTGAGATTTGCATTTTTTGCAATTTTAACTTTTAATTTTCAAATTCAAAAGTTTTTAACAAATTAAATTTAAAAAAATTTTTCTCATCAATAATTGACTTAATCTTTTGCAATAATTCAAAATTTTGCGAGTATTAAGGTCAGACTTTAAATAGATGGAAAGCATTGGTAGACAATGTTGAGAAGGCAAAAAGGGCTGGTTCTCTAAATTTTATGCGACTTTGAATGGCTAATTAATTCATAATCGCCTATTATATTAGCACATAATTCCATATTATTTTTTCATCTTGGTTGTATAATTATGTTCATGTATTCGAAATACAACTGGCTCATAAATACCTGACTCCAGTTTGTGGCTCTTTTCTTATATGCTGCATATTACATATTTTTAATTAAATAGGATGGCCCATAAAAAGGCTACATTATAATTCAACGGGTCATAACTTCGGCTGATAACAACATGAAACTTTCGTTACTGGCTGCTTTAGATAGATAAAAGTGTCTTCTTTCGAACGGTTCAAAAAATTTTAATCAGATATCGGCAGTTTGGGCACTACGGAAATTTATTTAAACCCTACATTAATATTATTTAAACGCCAATAGCGTCATTGGTCCTGCCATCAATTTGCATCCTCTTTAGACAATGTCCTAGAATTTCTGCAACTCTGAAGATATAAAAAATTTGTCAATTAATTTTTGTGATAGGACGTATTGTCAAAAATTTCAAAAAATGATACCTATGTACATACACAGTAATGTGATACAATAAAGAGTTTGAGGTTTAAACAATGTCAAAGGGAGGTGTAACAAATTGTTGTAGAGCACTAACTACTGGCAGCTGGCCAGAATTTTTAACGCGGCTCAAGCGAAGACATGTTAACCTATCTAATGCAGCTGGTTCTGAAGTTTTATGTTCACATCAGCCGAAGTTATGACCTCTTAAATTGGAATGTAGCCTTTTTTGTTAGCCATCCTGTATGTAAACTCCTGTTTGTTTGCAGATTTGAGTCTGTTCTGTGTATACGTATGTTTTAGCCTGCGGAAAATGTTATGCAAGCGTCAGTGGACAGAAATACAATGGAATTAAAGAATGTGATCTTTGAAGACATAATTAGCCGGCTGATTGAAAATGATGCTTTTACATTCCTAGAAAGTTGGTGGGCTTCTCACGAAACTACTTCTATGGTGAGCTATTCATTTTCAACTTTGTAACTAAATGATGGTGAAAATTGACTTTTGCATACATATCTGTATCGGTTGCTGAACCTATGCCTCACACGTACATGTAAGCATGCATATAACGGCTCAAAACCATGGGTGGGGCCCCCGGCCATTTTTAGAGGAGGGGGGGTAAATGACCTCAAATTTTCGGCCAGAAATTGCCAAAAAAACACTTGAAAAAGGGCTAAAAATTCAATTTTTTTTCAAAAAATCGGATGGGGTCCGAAATTTTTCTGGCTTCGGGGATGAGGGGACGACCAACCTTAGGTGGGGGTCCCATCCACCTTGTCACGTGTATACATGTATAACAGGGGAATGAGGTGGAAACCAAACCTCACCTAAAGTTGGTCGCCCCCTCTCAACCCTTTAAAGCCAGAAAAATGTTTGAACCCCTGCCTCTGATTTTTGGAAAGAATTACGTTTTTGGTTATTTTTAGGTGTTTTTAGCCGTTTTAATAGAAAATTGATGGTTATTTACCCCCTCCCCTCTGCCCTAAAAATGGCCAAGGACTCCAGCAAAATTTTTGAGCCGTTACATACATTTATGTATCGTTTCACGTTTAAATGTAAATACTATGTGCCGTAAAGCAATGTATGCTAGTGCGAAAACGTGAAGGGCGTGAAAAGAATTTTTGAAATGAATGTCTGCTTTTCCTTTGCAGTTCTTTGTTGAGGAACCCGAAAAAGTGCTTGCTTGCGCAAGTATAAATTTCGATCAAAAATGATACTTTCATACTACAATGTATGCTTGCTTATAATTTTCTTAAAAGTTAATTATCCTATTTCACCAAATTTTGGAAAAATCAGGAACTGTCATACGATTCGGGCAAGATTGGGCATTGCGTAAAGGTCAAATAGAATACTGAAAGGGAATCTAACTCACTTGTCCCTAATCTCGACAAATTTCTCGATTTTTGTACAAGAATGCAAGATCTTATTCGAAAATTGTGCTTATCTCGTATGTACGTACAGTGGTCGCCATGAAAGATGACGCGCCATCACCCTCAGAATTATAATGGATGGTGCGTCGCGAGCGCCGCGTTCACGTTCGATCCCAACTTGGCGCATGTCTCAACTTGGCGCATGTTTGAACTTGGCGCATGTCTGAAGTTGGCGCCCGTGTGAACTTGGCGCCTTTTGTTTTCTTGTATGAACTTGGCGCCCATCTAAACTTGGCGCATATCTAAACTTGGCGCCTATTGTTACGGGTCTCGATTGTGACTGAACTTGGCGCACGTCTGAAATTGGCGCATGTATGAACTTGGCGCATATCTGAACTTGGCGCATATCTATGTTTGGCGTATGAAAATGGATAGAGGTGTTGGCATAAGGGGAGGAAACGGGCAGCCCTCCCCTGTAGGTTTAAGTAGCGTCTAGTCAGAATAAATAGTGATTAACTCCTGAATGTTTAGGGGTTGCCAATGCCATACACGCGAACAGCACCAGGGCGGATTTAAGGGAGGGTGCAGTGGGCCGCTCCCGCCCCTCAAGATAAAGATTGGACATGTAATTTGCAATGATTTTTGGCTGTTGATGATCACAATTTCTCAAGTTGTCCTGGCGTCGGGAATGCCGTTCTATTTATTTTTTTTGCTAAAATCAGACAAATTTAATAATTTTCAGCACAGAATCAGCATAAGTCTCGTAGATTTTCGAAGAAAATTTAGCGCTTAGTGATTTAAAATAAAAGCGTATGATGCAAAACGCTGGAAAAACTTTTAATTTGAACGTGTAAGGTAAATATTTGGACCTATTTTATAACGGTTTTCGGAGAAGTCAAGATACCACCATACGTGGGCAGCAAGAAAATTCTGGGGGGTGTGTGCAAGATTTTTTGAAGGTCAAAAAATGGCCTTAAAAATGGTGGTATGGCGATAAAAACACAATTTTTCGACGTTTCTCATCAAACACTATCCATTGGCATCAAAAAATTGCGAAAAAAAGAGAAAAATTTTCAAAAATTGAATTCTGGGGGGGGTATTTTGATTTCTGGGGGGATATTTTGGTTTCTGGGGGTGCATACCCCCCAAACCCCCACGCCCAGGTGTGGATACCACCCCCATTTACGGAAATCCTAGATCCGCAATGCACGCACACCGCGGAACTTTCGGGAAGAGGGTGAAAAACATGTTCTAAAGTACTTATTTTGGGGCCCAGAAACACTGGATACATATCAAGAACATCGTTTTCAGCCTTACTTATTAAGCTATTTCTTCTTAAGTGATTTAAACATGAATTTTTTTCAAAAAATGAAAAAATTCAACAGAATTTAATTATACGTGAAAAAAGGCCGTTTGGCGCTAATTCATAACTTATAACTATTGAGCTAAATCTTTAGTTTGCATTCAGTGTATACCGATTCTGAGATAGAAAGGTAGAAAGGCTGATACAACAGTTAAATACATATACCAAGCCCGACGGGTCTCCGAATTAAGACATGCGCCAAATTAAGACATGCGCCAAGTTTAGACAGGCGCCAAATAGAGATTGGCGCCATGGTAAGACAAGTCACATGCGCCAACATGCGACGATGCGCCACGTTCAGACATGCGCCAAGTTCAGTCATGCGCCAAGTCCAAACATGCGCCAAGTTCAGACATGCGCCAAGTTCAGTCACAATCCCGCGTTACGTCCATCATGCGCCATCATCTCTTTTTTCTATTCAGCGCCATTAACCTCCATCATCCCGTTAATCTGGCGATACGGACGGCGCAATTTAGCTATTAATAGCGCCAACAAAGAAGCGCCGCGCTTCCTTGTTGGCGCTATTATAGCTAAACTGCGCCGTCCGCTATCGCTAGATTAACGGGATGATGGAGGTTAATGGCGCTGAATAGAAAAAAGAGATGATGGCGCACGATGAACGTAACCATCGCCACGCACCATCCATTATAATTCTGAGGGTGATGGCGCGTCATCTTTCATGGCGACCACTGTATATGATGTATGTACTATATGCATATATACACACAAAAATTGGTTTAACAATAGACCAATGGTTAAAAAATTTCAAAAACATGCATTTAGTAATAGAATTTGATGAATTTGCCTCTTTGATTTTCCTACGTTATTTTTAAAAGGAAAATTCAATCTTCATTTTCGCGACTTTTATTAAGAAAAGTTTCAAATGGAATTAAAAGTTAAAGATACATTATACATTTTTGTCTTATCGTAACGTTTTCTTATTCACTTGCCTATCAATGCCTAGGGTGGGACAAAAGTCATTCTATGTTTTGAACGACTTCGCTTTGTGAAATTTATGTTGCGTCTTTTAATCATTGTATGACGCTTTATGTTCCTTTCTTGCGTTTGAACCGTATTTTTGTTTTTTATTTTTAGTTTAAATTTAAAATAATTTTTTTAATTTAAATTGTCATTTTTCTTAGCTTACCAATGGCCAGATGCATATGTATGTCTAACTTTTGTATGCTCTGTATTTTTGTTTTTAAAAGGCTTTGTGGCGTAACGAACCAAAGTTAATGATATGGTTGGGTGTCCATAGGTATACTGTATATATATATATATATATATATATATATATATATATATATATATATATATATATATATATATATATATATACGGGCCCGTATCCAGGGGGGGCGGGGGGGCCTGCCCCCCCCCCCCCCGAAATGGGAGAAATTTTTGTTTTTCCCAAGGGTCCCCCAAAGGGAAAAATGAAAAATTGGCGAAGTTGGTCTGAAACACCGCCAAAACAGGTTTTTAGCATACTTTTGAGCTAGAAAACACAAAATTTTTCGGCGCTTCGCGCCGGATTTATTGTTTATGTAAGGTTTTGTCTTCTAAACCGCTTAAAATCGCTCAAATTTGAGTTAGACATAGAAAGTATGTCAATTTTTTCTAACGCTTTGTGCCGGATTCATTGTTTAGCTATAGTTTTTGCCTTCTAGCTTACTCAAAACAGCTCAAATTTGAGTTATGACATGGGAACAGGCCTGTATCCAGGGGGGCGGGTAGGCCTCCCCCCGAAATGGGGAAAAATTTTTGTTTCTCTCAAGGGTCCCCCGAAGGGAAAAATGAAAAATTGGCGAAGTGCGTCTGAAATAGCGCCTAAACAGGTTTTTAGCGTACTTTTGAGCTAGTAAACTCAAAATTTTCCGGCGATTCGCGCCGGATTTATTGTTTACGTATAGTTTTGTCTTCTGAACCGCTAAAAATCGCTCAAATTAGAGTTAGATATAGAGAGCATGTCAATTTTTTCTAGCGCTGTGCGCCGGATTCATTGTTTAGTTATAGTTTTTGCCTTCTAGCTCACTCAAAACAGCTCAAATTTGAGTGATGACATGGGAAACATGAAATATTTCCGGCGCTTCGCGCCGTATCTATTGTTTATACATGTTTTTTTGTCTTCTAGTCCGCTCAAAACCGCTCAAATTTGAGGTTGATAAGCAGAGCATGTCAATTTTTTCGGCGCTTCGCGCCGAATTATTAATTATCCGTATTGTTTTTCTCTGTAAAGCACAATGATTAAGTACAAAGGCAAGAGATAAGAAATAATTCGCCGATTAGGTGATGAGAAATCAGCTTAAATGATAAATTTGCTGTATATCAAAATGAAATAAAGTGAAAATTTTTTAATTTTTTTGTTGAAATTTTTCTTCACCGTTGTATAGAGCTCGCCGAGATACGCTTAAAACTGTCTTTATTTTCGCCTATCTCCTAATGGTTCTCGAGATATCTGGTCTCAAAAATTATCGGCCCCCCCCGAAATAAAATCCTGGATACGGGCCTGTATATATATATATATATATATATATATATATATATATATATATATATATATATATATATATATATATATATATATATATATATATATATATACATGCACGCGGTCAAAAGTTCTGGGAGGGGGTAAACCGAGTTTCCTTGGAGAAGCGGGTAAATGATTAATTTTTTACCTAATTAATGTCAAATTTTAATATTTAATTCGTGGTATTTTATTCTTTATGAATATTTATGCTTACCTTCGTGTGAAAACAATTAAAAATATGGGCGATGGAATGATCTATAACATCAAATATATGCAAAATAATGGAAGAAAGGTGTCTGTGGACATTCTGCTGCTCAATATACATATTGTACTTAAGAATTATATTGTGACGTCCTTTGACGCTTTTTTATGGATCGAGCATTAGGGTTGGTTCCAAAACGGCCTGAGAGGGGTATGCCTTTCGAAAGTCCTGGTAGGGGGAACCCCTCATACCCCCAGTGTGCATGTGTTTGGTTGAAGCCAAATTATGTACATATATGCAGTATTCTCCTGCAAATACTTAATTAGATTAAACTAATACGAAAACCATCATCGATAAACAGTGGTACTTGAAGAGCAATAAATAATTAATGCAATAAATTTTTAGAAGGAATATCGCTCAGATTTTAGACGATATGGTGTGATGTTTTTTCTCGGCTGCTAAAGTCTGTCTCTTTGAATTTATGCGCATTCATAGCATTAAATTGAAAAAATGAGGTAATTGTACTAGGCAAAGTTGAAGACGATGGCTTGCATAAATTTTACCTGTTCTTCTGCTATATGTACGTTTCATTGTTCATGTTCTGCATTTTTGGAATCAAAATTAGTTTTTTTAATTTTTGATAATTACTTATATTTCAGCTGCTGCAACCACGGCATGATGGGTCGTTTACGCCCAACTTGTCAAATCAACAGTCTCAGAGTTGCTTAGGCGATCCCTCGATGTCATCTTTGGACAACTTTTCGATGAGCAACCAAAGCGGTGGCAGTTCCGGGAAGGACAACGTCAGCGACTATACTTCAATATTTGGTTTTGGTTTCAGGGCTTCGTTACAAAAATTGCCATCTTTTAAGGTTTCTTGCATTTTTGCTTTTTATTCGGTTTTACACTGTGTAGACATCAGCATTCTTAGGCAGTTTATTGGAAAACGTTTGTCGTACACGTTCGACTCGTTAGAGTTTAAGATTATAGAATCCAAAGTTTCATTTAAATCTGTTTGTGGACGTTTATTTTCACGTTTTTTAATTTTTAGTAAGTTTTTCTAATTCTTATCTGCTTCCAACTTGTTCCTCAAACGAAATGTATTCAAATTGTAGAATTTCGATATCATTTCCTTTTCTTTCAATAAAAATACTATTTAGCTGTGTTCGAGTATGATGCATTATTGCTTTTATAAAATAGATATCGTCGATTGCTTTACAAAGTCGCAATATACCCATGACATTGCTAGTTCGCTTTTTATAAATAAAATGTGCACGCGACCCAAATCGAAGTTTTTCTCTTGGTGAGCGGACCTGTGAATTTTTGCAGTTTTTTGGGGAGAAAGGTAGCCGTCAATGGTAGCAATGCGGCTAAATTACTTGTAATTTTGTTGTCCTAGTCCGTTATAATTGTATAATATTTATGTAATTTATTTATTTTAGCGCAAGTTGCCTCTACTTAAAAGTCCATCAGAACATGTCGACGAGTCGTCGCTGCGGCGACAGCCTCGCGGGCCTCGATCACCGAGCGCGACGCCGCCGTCGTCTCGTTCGTCGTCGCGCTCCGCCTCGCCGCCAGCTTTGTCGTCGTCGTCCTCGCCTTGCCGTCGCTTTCCTTCGCCCGAGGCTAAGCCCATTAGCGACGAAAATCTCGTCAGCGTTTGCGCCATCGGCACGAACGACGACGGCGACGTCGTTTCGCGGCCGAGCCGCGCCGGCCAGCGGGGCGAGCTTCGGCCTCCAACGTTGCCGTCCGACGACGACAACGAATCGTCGTCGGACGACGAAAATGACATAGTCATCAAAACGTCTCTGTCGACGACGAGGGAATCGCCGAAAAATCAGATTCAACGACGGCTGCGTCGCCGCCTGGCGTTTCGACGCCCGTCGCCGCTGCCGCCACCGTCTTCGCATCGCTCCCGAGCGACGACGAGCGCGACAACGACGACGATGTCGCTTTACGAAAGCCTATCAAAAGCGTCGGCGCCAAACGACGTCGAGCGGCTATCTCTTCATCGACGACGTTACCGTCCGACGACGATGCCGTCGCCGCCGTCGTTAGGATGGTGCGATCTAAGAAAAATAACAAGAGGTCGCCGAAGTCGGCGACGGCGAAACAGGCCGCGGCGAGAATTAACGATTCGGTTGACGAGGAAAGCTCGACGACGTCGACGACAGCGGCTACTTCGTCCGACGACGACGACAACTTTGAATCGTTGAAAAGACCGACGGCGGGCGTCAGGCCGCGCGGTAGACCCAGGAAAATTCCGCTGAACGCCGAAAAGTCGACCGAGTCGGTGAAGCTGAGCGAATCGGAGGACGACCGCCCGAATCTGACGTCGGACGGTTCGACGGCGGAAGGCGACTCGGACGACGACGACGACTCGACGCCGTCAGCGTCTGAATCGGACGACGGCGGAATCGGCGACGACGGCGTCGATGAGGCAGCTTCTCTTTCGACCGAGTTGGAAACGGAAAAGGAGGACGATCGAAAGTCATTTAAAACTTCAACAACAGCCGTCGTGTAAGCATACGTGTTCTTGAGGAGGGGGTTGGACTCCCCAAAATGCCAAGTGACCATATGTACATGATCTTGGGGGTTTCAGCCCCAGAAAAATGTTCACTACGCAGAAATTTTTTCACCTTCCCCCAGAAGTGGCGACTTTTCGAAACTTTCCAAAATTGTCCTAAAAATTCGCAGAAAAAGTGCTTTTTAAGCAATTTTTGACACCTATTTAGTGAAAAGTGTCTAATTTTGGGCGCTTCGCGCCATATACTCATAATTTGACCTATATATTGTCCAATTTGTTCCACTTTTTTTATTTTTTTTGAAATTTTTTATGTATTATGCGCTAGAAGAGAGAGCATCATCGCAAACGTCAAAAGACGGCGTTTTTGACGCGTCCACCATTTTTGGGCCTAAAGAAGGCGCTTCAAAATTTTATCCCCTCCCCTCTAAAATTTCTTATGCTATGCATACCTGCAACTGACCCCCCCCCCCCCGCAAAATAGCTGCGAACCACCAGAATTGTAGACTTTTCGCAAAAATTGTATAAAGTGTGTTTTAAGCATTTTTTAGCTCATTTTCGGCTCAAAAGTCTTAAAATTTTGATCTTTATTATGTTCAATTTGCTCAATTTTTCCAAAATTTTTATGTTTGCATGTTCAAAAAGAACGAGCATTGTCCGAAACGTCAAAAAACCAGTTCTTTTGACGTGTACCCATCGTTTTTAGACCAAAAATGCACTTTTTAAAATTTTTTGGGCCTAACCCTCTTTAAGAATTCTTATGGCGTACGTGTATGCGCGCATGTAAATGTCATCAATAGTTTGAAAAATAAGTCAATCACAAAATAAAACTTAGCATTAGGCAAAGGCTTTCAGTAATATGGAAGAAAATTTACTCAGTTGTGAAAGTTTTTTGCAATTTAGTTCCGACGAAGTACACTCACTCGAAAAGATAACCTACATATGTAAGTTTAAGCTGCATCTAAGACAGTTTTCTCAGTTTGATTTGCCACTTTGTTGCTGCTAATTTTTTAATCGGCATACTGAATCCGATACACGAGCGTTGCCCCAGAATCAAATTGCTTGGATTCAGTTTGATTTTAAATTCAGTGCTCTTAGTTTTATTAATGAATTCCTATATACACGATAACTTCAGGGTCATTTTACGTTCAGAAACGGATTAAAGATTTTCTCGGTCCTAAAGTGCATGTCTGAAAGTTTAGAGATGTACAAACACACTAGAGGTATACCGGTGCCGTTTTTTGGCCGGTGCCGGTGCCAATATAGTGCTATACTTTGTGTATGAGAATATGTTTAAAGGGTTAAGTAACGATAGTGTAGCTATGTTTCGTAATGCGCATATGTACATGTACACAAGATATTGTCAAAAATGAGTATGCGGAAATTTGATACTTTTGAGTAAGCAGATTGCAAAAACGCTTTAAACAGCACTTTTTCTGCGAATGTTTCGGATTTTTTTGAAAATCGTAAATTCTGGGGATGGGTGACAAAATTTATTGGGGGATGGGGGATGTAAATGCCTCCAGATCATGTATGGTCCCTCTCTTACATGCGTAGGGAGGAGAGGGGTATTAGCCCCCTCCCCTCGATGAGGGGTCAGCCAGGCAGGTACGGTCTGGCGATTTTGAGTTGACGGAACGTTTTTTGTATTATTTTGAAGTTAAAAGCAGTGAAAATGTCAAAAGTTTTCTAGCGCTACTACCTTTATGTACTTTTTACTCAAAAAGGCGCTCTGAATTGATCACTTTTTGTATTTTTTAGTGTTAAAAGTGATATTATGCAGTCAAAATAGACTAAAAATGCTTTTGAATTGCAATATTACGACAAAAACGTTTAATATGCTATTTTGACCATTTGGTCGTTTAAATAGCAAAAAAATATAAACATTAAATTACTGTTTTGGATTTCTGGATTCCGCCCTCCCACCTACCGATCCTGAGCTTGTGCACCTATGGTCCCTCTACCTTGAGGAATTTGAAAGCCATATACTGAATGATTTTAACCAGATATGTAATAACTAAAATTTCGAGAGGATGGTAGTCGGTCATTTTTTGGCGGAGTTGGGAGAAAACGAGCTTCAATTTGCGGCTGAAATGACAAAAAATCACCTAAAAATCGTGAAAACACGCAAGTTTTTGTTAATTCCTGGGAGGGGCGATCAACAAATTACCGGATTAGTATAATATAATTTTCACATCTTCACCATGATCTCCAACTTGAATGTACATACACATGCATAGTTTCAGATATATAGTGTACCGAGTAGAGCTGTGCCGGGGCCAGGCCCCGGCCCGGCCCCGGCGCCGGGGCCTAGGCCCCGGCCCCGGGCCGGGGCCAGGCTGGCCCCGGCACCGGGGCCGGGGCCAATGTTAGAGTTGATTATAATGTAGAAAATTGATAATGTTTTGGGCAGATTTACCTTCAAACTCAATTTCAAGCAAACCACAGATCTTGCTAATTCAAATCTTTATTTCACTATGTCAGATTGGTGCAAATTTCTAGTTAATAATCAAAATTGACATATTTTAAATTGCAATTCATATAGACGAGCATTTCCAGCTTGCTTGGTAGCAGACAGCTACGTCTATCAGAACAAATAGAATAATAAGCCTAAAAAAGTGCAAAGTAAAGCACATTGAAAAACGCATCCAAGTCAGAGGAGTTAAATCCATACATGGGCAGCTCAAAAATTCTAGGGGTCCAACATTTTTCAAAGTCAAAAAGTGCCTGATAATATATGGTAGAGCGAAAAAAACACCGTTTTCTCGCGTCTCTCAATGAGCTATCCATTAGCATCAAAAAACCGCAGAAAAACAAAAAATTCTGAAAATCAATTTTTGGGGGGTCTAGCGGATTTTTTTTTGGGGGGGGAAATGAGAATTCTGGGGGTCTGGATCCCCCGATGCCCATGTTCTGTTATATATTGTAATCCGATCAAATATTAACGCTTGACGTGCATATCTACAAGCAAGAATATATGCATAGGTACATTACATATAAGGGGTAGGGCAGGGTCGTACTATGAGTATGGTAAAGCACGCTATTATTGGCCCCGGCCAGGCCCGGCCCCGGCCCCGGCCCCGGCACCGGGGCCTAGGCCCAACCCCGGCCCCGGCCCCGGCACCGGGGCCTAGGCCCCGGCCCCGGCCCCGGCCCCGGCAAAAAAGGCGGCCCCGGCACAGCTCTAGTACCGAGTAAATTAAATCGCTAAATTAGCGCGAAGTGCGGGAATGTTTTGGCTGATTCAGACTTTTGTACTTTTTGCGCGGGTTTTAAAAGAGAAATAAAATAGTGGTTCACTAAATTTCCGATAACTTTGGACATTCTTGCCTTTTTGAACTCATTTCTGAGCATTAATAACGTATACTGAACAGAAAACTACATACGGCGGGAATGTTTGACGATTTTACCGCTATTGCCCCTCCATAAAAGTCTACATAAACAGGCACGCAGCTGAATTTGTTGGGACTGAAATTTTTAAGTTAATTGTACGAGTATGTCGATAGATAAAAGTAATGGTGTTTTTGAGCATTTCTCAGCGAGCTCTACAAATTGAAGAATAAAAACCTAACAAAAATTGAAACATTCATTTTTATTTTTATTATCCTCAAAAAGGAGGTCGGCATACATAAAATGGCCACAAATGTAAATAATTTTTCGACATTATATGCAAAAGCTCGACCGTGCTGGAGAATAGTTTAATTTGTTTTATACTCAATTCTGGTACATTGCAAGGAAATCAAATTACATAAGAAGAAATAATTCTACGTAAAGCATCAAAAAATTTTGACATATTCACGTGTTTATACAACAATGGGCTGTTCGTAAGACGAAAGTTCTACAAAAACAATGAATGTTCGGGCCTATTAGCTCGAAAGTTTGCTGGGGAGACAAGTCCTAGCTACCCCCATAGCTTCGTGCCTGTACACATATATTAAGACGGTCCCGAAAGATCTTCATACAGCTGGAAAATCATTGCCGAACATAGATGGGCAAGGTAGGGATAACCAGAGGGGGGGGTGAAATTCAAAACAGTCGCAGAGTAAACATATATATATATATATATCCTAAAGTGAGTTTTTAAGAGGTAATATACTGAAATTGTTATCTACATATTTAAGCATATTAAAATGTAATTCTCGGGATCAGATTGTAGATGAATTCAATTCTAAAATGTATTTTTTCTAAAAGAATGCCTATTTAAAAAATGTTTCTAGCGGATATTAACTACATTGTGACAAACAATTGATAAAAGTGTAAAATTTTAGATTAATATTTCTGCAGTAATCTGACTGACTTGACTGAACTTTTTGTTAACTGAGCTGTATTTTTCCACTATAAAATCAAAAATTTTTCAACAGCAACATATATGTTTTACCAAAATAGTCTGACAGCACCCGGTTTCTGAAAAGCTGAGGGAGGGTAATACCCTCCAACCCCTTCCTATGCCCTTGTGTGTTGCCGAATATAAGAAACCATAAATAAGAGTAATCGTTACGGATTATAAATGTTAAAATAATGAATGCACAGGTTTTTGTGCTGCAATTAATTCACACTTTATCCACTTTATTGTTCCTATGATAAATTTTTTAATATATGTAGACTGTTGAACCGTCTCGAAGAATCAGGTGTGCCAAATGTTGTTCAGTCTGCTGATTTGGAAGATAAAAAATTAGTTGGATTTGCTGATCGCAGCTCAGCTTTGCCCGCTGTGTTTCCTTCGCAGACGGCGTCAAATCAATGCACCAATCCAGTCGAAGTCATGTCTGTCGACTTGGGTCATATTTACGAACCGAAGCTTTATGACCATTGTTACTTTATGAGGCAGCCAGTCGTCCAAAAGATGGCTTGTTTCCAGAGTAAATTTTGAACTTTTTTAAATTTGCATTACCTATTAGTCCATCTGTATCCATCATTTATGCATTCGAGTCACGTAAATGTTGCGCGAGTATGCTCTGAATTGTCTTTGTATTTATGAGTGGGGCGGTAAAATGAAGCATTGTAAAAGAATACTACATTGAATGCCTCTTTTTTATGAATTTTTTTGCATGATCTTTATTAATGTGGTTGAGAAATAATGACGATTCGAAGATTCAATTTTCAATAGTGTTTTTAATGTCTTCGTTTAATAATGCGAATTCGAGTATTTATTTGAGATGGCATAATTTTTACTTCTCTGGACTAAGTGACATATATTTGACCTGTTGTGGGGGCTGAATTTTCTTGGGAAAATATTGATGAAGCAGAAATTGACATTTTTGCTAACTTACAATGCAGTAATATTGGGTCTTATTTAAATATAACGACTAATATGCAGATACAGAAACCGTTACGTACATACTACATGGATATTTAAATCATTAAACAGAAAATTATCTATTTTTATTAATATAATTGCATTAAGCGTATTCAACTTTTTGCAAATGTGAAATCGTGATTAGTTCGAGCATTTTTTCACAGACAACTTTTTTCTTGCAGTTCCTGAAAATAATACGTTTTTTATGGAGGCTAATTTTAAATCAGTTTTTTGGCCGATTTGGGGAGGGGAAAGGGTCCAACATTGAGCTTTTTTGGGCCAGAATGAATTCAAAAACTTGTATAAAGGGTAAGAATTCAAATTGTTCCACAGTTTCTGGTCAATTTTAGGCACTTTTGAAGGAAATTTTCATTTTCATCCATTTTTGACTTTCATTCTGCATCATTTTCCTTAAGTAATATCTCCCACTTTTATTCTAGGAGGGCTTAGACTCTCATCTCACCACGTGCATGTTTAATTTTGACATCAAAACTTGATAAATTAGCTTACATAATTTTAACTCCGCTCACAAGCTTTTTATTCACTCCTCCTTAAGCACTCTGAGTAATCTTCTCCAAGCTGTGCTGATTACAAAATTTAATTAATCACGGTAATCTGGATTACGCAAAATTGAATATGTGGCCGAAAGCATAGGTTCACGCACAACATGGCCGATCGGGGGTGGGGTCAAAAGTTGAGTTGTTTCTGGGCCCAAATGGGCTCAAAAACTGATTTAACTTGCCAATTTATAGCACTCTTGAAGAAAATTTAATTTTTTGGCCTTTATTTTGCCTCATTTTCCCCAGAAAATTCCCCATTTCCTCATCCGAGGGGGTCTAGACCCCCGCCGCAACCCCACCCCCACGTGCATGTCTGGCCACAAGGCTACAATTTATAATTGAATTGCAGTCAATTTTTGCACGGATGAAATAGACAACGCGGTAGATTCATATACGCTGTCTCTAATTTTAGGCGATGCGCCCTCACACACTAGCAAAATTTACGGCGGTTCTTCAAGCCCTACTGATATTCGTACATCTTACCTTAAACCAACTCAAGGGGATCATAGGCTATCGACGGCTATTTGTGCAGACAGACCTGAGAACAAACTTGAATCCAGGCCGCAGAAAGTCGACAAAAGTCGGCATAAAGGTCACCGACCAAAAAAATTGAATAAGATTCAGTTCCTTCGCGAAAATGTACCGCCCGAGTCCGCAGCTACTAATAACTTTTGGCTTCCTCAGTATCACCGTAAACTCAAACCGCCGCTTCCTGCACACAAACCTATTGTAGTTTTTAAGGCCAGAGACGTTCTAAGGGAGACGGAAATTTTATATAAATATTTGGTGGACGGACTGGACGACGAGGACATTCGACTTTTGAAACTAGCGTACAACCAATTGAGGACCGAAAATTTGGCATTTTGTGGTTGGCTGGCAAACACGCATTGGGAACATCAGTGAGTCCTTTTCTGGTGCGACTTAAGGTGTTGCTATGAAATTTCAATGTTTGGATTCTTGGAAAAATGTTTTTATATGACCCTTCGCAAATACATACGAACTCGAACTCATTTGTACGACCTCCATTAGCACTAACGCCAATGAAAATTTTTTTATCAGCGCGAGTGGCTTATATTAGCACCCTAGTTTTTTACCTGTGTTATAGATACCTGTATGCAAATAATGCGTGTTTTTCTCTTTTTTAATCTACATAGTCTGTTTGAAAATGCCATGAAATTCTGCACACATGCACACTGAAGGGGGATATCCTCCTACCAGGACTTTTGGAAGGCATGTATACCCTTCAGACCATTTTGGACCAAGACCGATTGCTTGAAGTATGAAAAAGCGTCAAATGACGCCTAACGGTGCAATTTCGAGTACATATAATTATTTTTCAAGCAGTGGGCTGTCCAGTCGACTCCTCCAGACAATTTTCTTTTATTATCTTGTTATCTAGTATTACAGGTCATTCCATTGGTCTTATTTTAATTGTTTTCAAGCAGATTTGACAATATATATTTATGAAAAATCAAATACGACTAATTAAATACGAAATTTTGACGATAAATAGCTAAAAAATTACTCATTCACCCCTCCCCCGAGGAATCTCGATTTACCCCATTCCTAGAGCTACCGTGTGCATGTATGATATTCTGCATAGGTATCAATATTTTTGTTAGTTTTTTTGCTAAATTTGAAAAAATCAGCAAATTCATCCTAAATCACAATTATTGGCTTCCTACTGTTTAAAACTCAGAAGGCTAACAGCTTTCTAACGATTATGTACAATATCAGAAGTGATAACACGATTGTTGTGATTTACTCTGAAAACAGACGCCACTGCGCCTATGAATTGAGTAATCGTTAAAGACGAAGAAGCTAATTTTGTTGTCAAACAGAAAACGGCGCGAATTGTCACAAATCAATTATTTTGTTCCAGAAATCGTCAAACAAATACTTTATATGAATGCATTATCTTTAAGATCGCACGAAGATAGATTTTGGAATGCTTAAATCGCGCGTTTGAGGTTAAATGAACAGTAAATCTTTAAAAAGATAACGAAAACTTTTTGTACTGACTGATGGAAGTATAAGTACGAGTACTTATTATTGTGACATACATATAATGTTGTACAAAAATATGTTTTATAAATTGCATGTTTTAGTGTTTCTGTTCACTTCTGAATTTCTTCTACGGTATGTGCATATATAGTGTGAATCACGGTTTTTTTTGTATTCGGCCAAAGATTTTTCCAGATGTCAAAGACTTTTCGGGACCGTCTTTGTACATGTACAAAGAGTTTTGGGAAGACACAAATTGCAAAAAGGTTTAGAAATTCGCAAAAAAATTTTGCGCACTTCGCGCCAAAATGAGTAATTGTGTGTTCTACATATGTATATATCTTTATAATGGCAGAAATTGCATTTCAAATGGAAAACTGTCAAATTTTTCGGCGCTTATCGCCGTTTTAAGACGATTCTTAATGATTTTTGCCCTCAGAGACCCATAAATTAGCTAAAATACTGAACGCTACCAAAAGTCGAACAACTGTGTTTTTGCCACACTAAAATCTCTTCTGTATCATATTATAGTACCCAAAAATTTGTGTGTACAAAATGTACAAAGACTTTTGGGTACCATCTTTAGTACATGTACAAAGGGACCTTGTACAAAAAACACTGATGTGAATTGCTCAAATTTTCACGCCCTTGATTTAATCTATATTGCCATTTATAATACTTATTTCAAATTCTTTCTAAATGTTATTTTTTAGTTCTTTGTCGTATTGATGACTTTCTATTATTTCAGAAAGGTGCAAAGCTGAAATGTATAAAAGATAAAATCGAAATTTTTGTCATTTAAGAGAAGCTACGAAAATACGCTGAAAGAAGTAAAAATACCAGTTTCTTGACAAATTACCTAATTTTTATATCTATAATTCCACAAGCTGCAGAAGTTATCCAAAAATGCAATAGGTCGAAAAATGCCGTTTTATCACGTAAAATTGCTTCGGAACGCATTATAAGCATTTTCAGACGTGGTGATTCCCCTGAAATAAATTCATTGGTACGGGATTGTATGTATGCACTAGTAAATATGTTTATGCATATGTAATATAATTTGCAAGCACGTATCTCTGGGGAATGGGGGGTTCGGCCTCCCCCAAATTCACAAAAATCAAAAAAATATGGCTTTGTAGACGTTATTTTGTGATATTTTTGGCCTTTTTGGGTTAAGTCCCCCAAAAATTGGTGTTGGCCCCCCTAAAATAGGACGGCTAGTTACGTGCCTGACATTCGGAAAAATTCCTTTGTCTTATAGAGAACATTTTGAAAGCTCTGATTTATATGTAGTTCACTTTGTTTCTCGCTGACATAGGACGTTGTCATATGTTTTGCATATCTGTGCTAAAACATGCACGACGACGTCCTATGTTATAACATAGGCAACTCAGTCCTTAAGAGAACTTAAGGACTGTTATTCGTTCAAATGTGGTGATAACTATACATACTGTGCTTTAAGTGCCTACGTCTATGTACTAAAATATGTATAATATGTACATATGTCCATGATATATGCATGTACTCGTAAATTCAAAAGGGAGCTAGGAGGGATTCCCCACTCAAACTCAGTCGTCCCCCACCTTTCCGAAGTTGACGAATTCTTGACCGTTCCCATTTTCGGCAAAGACTTGCGTTTTTTAAGCCATTTTTAGGTGTTTTTCGCTACTTTCGGCCAAAAATTGAAGGTCATTTACCCTTTTCTAAAAATGATTGACTGCTCCCCCATCCAAAATTTAAACTTTTTTGCATTTCTGTGTATACTCCTAAAGTAGTAGATTGCCTTACTTCTTTCTAAAAGTATATTTTGTTATGAAGGTTTTCCTTACGTTTATGTTTAACGATATAAGAATTTTCCACCTGTTTGTTATCAATTTTAGTAAATTTTTGTGCTACTGTGAGACTGCTTAGTTCAATTACTGAAACTGTAAAGTAAGTAATCAGTACAGAAACTCGAAAGTTAAAGCTCTTTATGTTTTTAATTTTTGATAAATTTTGTCGCATCCGAGTACATTTATCTCATTGAATGCTTTTTTAATTTGGTAAGTTTGGCAGGCTACAATAAAAAATTTTGTCTTTTAATTGTTCTGTCATTGGTGAGATAATTATGCTTTTTAGATTAGTTCAAATTTACAGAAAAATGTGCTTCATCAGTCGATTTTGAATATAGTCGTGGTCTTTGATAAGATAATTTTTTCTGTTTTTCGTATGCATGATCAGTACAACCACTTCGATATCTAGACTTATACATGTATATGTATTTAAATTAATTGTTTGTCTCTTATTGTCTCTTATAGAAAAATTGATCAAAGTATAGACTATAAAAGACAGTTAAACTGAATATGGTAATAAAAAATCACTGGAACTTAAAAAGCAATCATAAAAACGTACGCTCTCTCTATATATGTACATAATATTATGTATAAGTGCGCATAGAATGCAATGCGTCAAACATTTCGTGAGATTTATTTATTCAACCTGGTACCAGGGATTTTTTTAGCGCCACCCCCATTTGCGCAGCCGCTAATGGCCAGGATAGAGCGTTTGCGCGCGCAGCTTCTCATTAGCGCACCAAAAAACCTTTAAATGCTTGGCGATAGGCAAAAATAAGGGCATTTTTGAACTTCTGATGCGCTCCATGTACTGCTGACTGACAATAAATTCTGGCAAGAAATTTAAAAAATTCTTACTACTGGTTCCAACTTCGAACAAGAAATCTAATGGTAAAAATATCAATTTGATACCTGATTCTCATTGCCTTGCCTATACTAGACTGAGCGATTTCTTCTCAAGCTGTCTTTGCAGTTTGCACTCAATTTTCGTGTATTGCAAAATGCAACCGCTATACAGAAACCAATAATTAGATGCAAAGCGCCCGAAATTTTGGCATCTTCTCAATGTGTATCTCAAGGCTGGGCTATTTCAAAGATAAATTTAAAATGAAAACAATTAATTTGGCACCATGCACCACAAAAACAAGGATTCATTACTGCAAAGATGCTAAAGCAGGATTCGCTTATGATGAAACAGGAAAGCGGTGGTTGGCAAACACAATTAATTCATTCTTAAGAAGTCGGCGCCAAGCGCCGAAAAAATTTTAAAAATTTTAAATCAAAATGCAATATAAAATGTTTAAATTTCTAATTTTTTGCCCAAAAAGCCTTTGCGCATGGCGCTAATGAACGAAATGTCCCATTAGCGCAGGGCGGGTTTCCTTTGCGCCGCGCTAAAAAAAAAACAGTGCCTGGTACGTATAGATAACCGCATTTTAACAAAAATCTAGTCCTACCTGATGTTCTTTCATTATTTTAGATTTATAACTAATTTTTTTGTCAAGATTTCATTAAATGCAGGGCCGTGCTTAGAGGTTTAGCGGCCCTGGGCGAAACTTATTTTGGCGGCCCCCATAATTTTTAAAACTGGTATTATAGGCATCATAATTATCACTTATGTATATCCTTTACATATGTACCTATATGATCGCAGTTAGCATCTTACTGTAAATTTACTAACAAAATATTTTTAGTAGGTATCGTATGTTTTTTCTCAAATAATTTACCTATTTCGTGAATGATGACGTGCTTTATTACAAAATAACTTGCCTAGCTTTCTGAGCGGCAAACTGGTCAATCAATTGCAAAAAATCTAACGAAGCTTATAAATCCTTTTCAATTGAAATAATCGCTAGTGCACTTAGACGAGAATCAGTCATAGTTGACCGCAAATATGTCTTCATTAATTTCAGTTCCGACAAGGAACGTTCTGCTGAGGCCACAGCAATAGGTATTATAAGTAAAATTCTGAAATCAATTATAAGGTTCAGGAAAACATCCTGGAAGTCATTTGATAGATATTTAAGAGTAGCTAGTGGCGAAGTTAATTCATTTGGACTTGATCGAGCAAGAACTTTTAGCTCAGTGTACATGTCTGATCCATGTGCATGACTTGAGCGATTCATCATCTTCCCATGTTTTTTAAAGCTGGTATTCGTAGGTAGTGCTCAATGAGAAACCTTGAAAACGGTTTTTCGTAGCCATACCATCATTTTTAAGACCATTTATAGACCTCTAAAAAACCTTGCACCTACCCTCCCGGATTTTGTTGCTGCCCACATATGCTGCGGGGGTCTTAGGTGGCGCGATCAAGCGTTCCCTGCGGGGTCCGGGACAGAGTCCCTATAAATTTTGTAAAAAAGCATTTTAATGTCAAATAATAACGTTAAAATTTTCGCAAAAACGGCCGAATTTCGGCCCTGAATGGAGCCCAAAAACACTCAAAATTGATGAACTCTTACATCTCACAAAACTTCTGAGCTGAAATGCGTTTTTCGACCTCTGCTAATACATAGCGCAGCAACGGGTCGCTGCCAATAAGATATAGAAAAATGTATAAATTGAAGTTTTTGTTCTTACCCTTTTCAGGCCCATTTGTGACCTTTTTATTAAGAAGATGCAGTTCAGAAAACAGGAAATGCACAAAAACATAAGAAAATTTGGCCATTTCTTTCATTTAAAATAGGATTGTGTCCTTGTAAAGAAAGACAAAAAGCAAAGAATAGACAAACTGGTACACAATCATTTTCGCACTTTTAGTTTTATGCTCAACAAGCATACGCACTTTCATTCAATGAACAAATAGTGCATTAAATTACTAGTGATGTGAAGTGCTAGATTATTTCAGCTGATTCAAGCTTTTAAATCCATTTGATCTATGGCTCGGTGCAAAGCGCCGGAAAATTTTGGCATTTTAGCCTTTTCGAACTCAATTTTCTGGACACACATTATTGCAACAGAAAAATTAACAATATGTCTGAAAAATGAATACAAGTATAGCTCAGTCAGCGTTCTCTTAAAAATGCAAGTAAAGATTTTTAACTGACTGGGTTTGCATTAGAACGTCGAAAAATCGATCCTTTTGAACGTATGTATCGAATTATTGTAAGAGGGCCGCCAAAAAATGAATTCTATACGCATGCACTACAAGTTTTTTAGCGGCCCATAATTTTAGCGGCCCTGTGCGGCCGCACAGTTCGCACCCCCTAGGCACGGCTATGATTAAATGTTATATAGTTTCCAAAAAGTCTTCAACCGGCAGTTCAAGCTAAGTTTCTTTTACGTTCTTTGCAAGAAGGAAAAAAGATTCTCCTTTAATGAAAAAGCGGGTTTTCGGAACTTCTCGGAATTTTTAATTTCTGATTTTTTCCTCCATTTTGAATGATTCAGGAAGAGGTCGTGCACATAGTGGGCAGCACCGAAATTCTGGGGGCAAGATTTTTAAAGGTCAAAAAATGGTCTTAAAAATGATGGTATGGCGAAAAACACCATTTTCAACGTTTCTCATCGAGCACTATCCATTGGCATCAAAAAATCGCAAAAAAACAAAAAAATTTTGGGGTTTCATTGAGTTAGGAGGGGTGTCTGGCCTCCTGGGGGCGCACAACACCCAATCTTCCCTCCACGCTCTCGTGTGGTCAAGCATCCTTTGTAATTTTTACTGCTTGATTCCCCGTGCCAGTACACTATTATCAACCACCTCGTTTTTTACTTGTTTCTTAAATCTTAAATCCGCTGGTTTTTTAGAGGCAACGTCTGTACATCTTTTTGCTATAGACTTTTTCAAAACGTTTGAGCCCGATTTTTATAACTTTGTCTTTCATTCAGTTCCGTTTATATCTGAATTTTTCGCAATTCAGCGTCCCGACTCGCTCTCCCCAATCTGTTGTGCATGAGAAGAAGAAGAAGTTGTGTTCAGCCAACAGGGATGATTTACCTCGACCCCATGCCTCGGGCAGCGCCCGCACTGAAGGCTATTATAAACAGACCGTGAAAATAAAACGGGGCTTTCTGGCTACCACGCGCCAAGCAACGTCTTTCGAAGAGTTGCCTTCAACATTGCAGGTTAGAATGATAGCCAGACGTGCACAGCATTGGAACTCCGGGGGAGGGTGTGATATTTTAGAATGTTTTTTTACTCAAAAATGGTGGATACGCGTCAAAAAACCGTCTTTCGGCGTTTCTGACGATGCTCTATCTTTCTAAAGCATAAATCTTTTCTTACTGGGCTTAGAACAAAATTCCTCTTGCAGAATCCTGTACTAACTACGATTTTTTTGCTTTTGCAATTAATCACTTATTGAGTAAAGAATCAAAAGCAATCATTCGATGCAATGTCAAGTATGTAATTATGTTTAGTCGTGTAATAGTTGATTATTATTTAAGAAGTCTTGTGGTTTCAAACTGGGTTTTTAGATTATCTTAAACTGATTTTCTTGATGAATTTATTTTTGATCCGTCACGCTTTTATCCTGTACTTTTACATTCTAGAACATTTTATTGTATCAACGATACCTAGAATTCAAGTACGTATATACATATTAGGGATGTGCCGGTTAACCGGAACCGGCTGGAACCGACCATTTTTTGGAAACGGAATCGTAACCGAGAACCGATTTTTTAATTTTTCAATAACCGAACCGGAACAGATATTCTTTTGGATCGGTTTTCGCTTCCAAAAGAAGATAGAAAAATTATGTTCAAGTAAAGAGAGGAACAGCTATTCTCAAATTTTACAACAAAAGGCTAAGACACAAAATATCAGCCATTATACATATAATCTTGTTAACACTCTTGTTCGCTTTGCGTTACACGCGGTCCAAACTCTTCAGCTGCACAAGCTGTTGTATGTACATATCAAAGTTCTACTTCAACTCCAGCTTTTGAAGCTTAGCAATTATATTAAATTAATTGGTGTAACAATCGCAGACACTCTTTATTATGAGTAGCTAATAAATAATATATATAAATGAAGTGACGCAAGTAAAGTGATACAACAAGCAGAAGCCCAGCGCGTAATAATAAAATATTCGGGGAAATCCAACTGAGCTGCTCTACATGCGCGCTGCAACTGAGAATTCGGTGCGGAGCAAGCCTTTTTAGGAGACTGATTAAAGCGGGCAAAAATGCGATGTCACGAGAATTTCGCAAGTGAATCAAGGAGAGAATTCTCGGAATCGGTGTGTGGTATTCAGAAAATCTTTATAAAAGTTCGCTTAACTTAATAAAATATTAGCGAACATGTGGAGAGAGATTTTGCGAATGACTTCGCGCATGACCTATTGCGTCATTCGTGGAAATCAGAGGTGCTGCGATAAGAATCATAACATTGAATTTGAAACGTTTTCAGCATTAATCGAAGACATTATGAAAAACTTATAAAACATGTTAAAATATTTTTATTTTTACGAAGTGGCTGACGCTAAATATAGCTTCGCTGCATTGGTAATTGAAATTATCATAATGACACTCGTAAAAGAGGGGTTTGAGTAAGAAGAAGATAGATAAAATACATAAAATAAAATTAAAAATTGGGATTTTCAATCACAATTCTTCGTATAATCTGAAAAAATTACTTAACTTTCGTTATTTTCAATGGAACGAGCAAAATGCTCATATTGATAAGTGATACGGATATTTAATCTTTTATGTAATAAAGTGTTTGAGTGGGAGGATGAAAGATTTTAAATATGTAGCTGACGAGATGAAGAAGAAATGTATGTATTTTTAAAATGCTATTATTCAGTTCAGCATCATTTCTATAATTTATCCGGTGCTTTCCGCTAGTTATAAATAACTTTATTAATTTTCCCAGCTGGCTTTGTATCAGAGATAAAAGTTTCGTATGCGACGAGTATTCAGTGGCTTAAATGAATCTTTGAGGGGAAAAAGGGCAATTTCAGCCTTAATCATGCAGTTTTTTAACGAACGTTCAAACAATATTTTGCTAATACCTTTATCAATTTTGTATTTAAATCTAGACAAATAGTTGGAAAAAGGGGCAAGAATTTAAGTTATCTCTATTAAATCATTATAAAATATTCCGATTCAGAGCTTTGCCTTGGATTTTCGCTTCTAAATGATATTTCAATGCGAGTACGGTAGCATTAACAACGTTTATCCACATATTTTAATGATTTTCTAAATTTAAAAGAGCCTCCGCTTTGAAAATGACTTCATCTAGAAGCAAAGACTAAAAACTGCAAAAAAAATTATTTTACATCTTAAGACTTTTAGAAAGGCGGGTATACCCTTAGTTCTATTAGCGCCGATAAAGTTGCTCAACATTTTTGCGTATTACGCCACCTCTTATTAAATTTAGTCAGGATGAAATGAATTTACTACGAAATAGCTACTATGAATTTGAAGCTAGCATTACATATTTTGTTTTATTGCTTCGTCGCCTAAATTAGAAAAAATATACTACTAGACTATTTCCGCAAAATGCGAAGCAGATCGAATGAAAGAGATTTGAAAAAGATGTAGAATACAATTAGACATACAGCTCTTATGTATCATAGTATAATAATGGAGCTCCTTCATTGAACTTTCATATAATAATTTGCTATCAATACTTTCGACTAAGTCGCATATATAAAGCCTTAGCTTATATACTTACAACATAAACCGATAACCGGAACCGCTGGTTCCCAGGTGTTAGAACTGGAACCATCGGTTCTAAGTTTCATAAGAATCGGGACCGGAACCGGAACCGAGATTTCAATTTCCTAAGAACCGTAACCGGAACCGACTTTCGAAAAACCTGGAACCGGAACATCCCTAGTACATATGCTTGACGTACATATATGCGTGATGGACACCAAAGGTGCGCAAGGTCGAACTTTCAGGGAGAGGTGAAAAACAAAAATCTGGAGATAGCTATGTACTTAGTGAAAATGATACTACACCGAAAAAAGGGTATCGCTTTAATACCATCGCTTTCGAGCATTTGCGGCAAATATATAGGTACTAGCCTTTTTAAACTCACAAATATAACTTTTTTTAGCCTTTTTGGAGTAAAAATAGCTATCTAGCCATTTTTGAGGTCGGGAATATCGAAAAATAACTATAAAGCATTACTGAACAGGCACGTTAAATGTCTTTGATTCCAAAAAAAGCTAAAGTGCTAGTTTTCTGAGTTCTAAAAAGGCTATATAGCAATGTTTTTCGGCCAAAATAACTATATAGCTATCGGTTTTTTATAGCTCAGGGGGGAATAAGACCCTTCTCTCGCCCCTCCCTATGCCCATGTATGATGGAAACTGGTGGTATGGGACATACCCTACCAGGACTTTGTAAGAACATCCTCTATAGGATTTTTTCGGACCTAAACATTACTTAAACAATGAAATAGGTAGCACCAAACGACGTCTTACTGTATACAAATACTTATTTTTCGGGCAGTGGACTGTTGAAGTCATTCATCTAGACCCTCTTATTCCCTTTTTCGTGTACACTTGATGATTCGAGTCATTCCATCACCCTTATTGCTTGTTGTCTTGATGCAAATTTAAGCGTGCGATTCATGCACGTGCTTAAAGATATGTTTCTTTAGGTTCCCGAATATGCAGCCAAACAACAAGTACAACTTTCGAGAGAAGCGCGTTCTAATCAACGTCGTCTTTTAAGCGTTATGGGAGATGTTGAATCGGACATCCTCAAATTTAATCAACTCAAAGTATAAAGTCCGCATGAATGCGCGATAAAAACTATTAAATTTAATTATCTTAAGGCTCATCGCTCTTGTGGGGAATACCTTGCATCGGAAAATGTTTATGCCAGAGTCAGAAATATATATCATAGAAGTGGAATATTAAATGATTGAAAACGGCCTCTATAGCATAAGCAGACGCCTATCCAGCATTTCGTTTAGAAGCGTCGGTACCTAAATATTTTGCTCTTAAATCTCGATAGTTTACTGAGGCTGCCAGCAAATTGTGTATTTATATGTTTTTAAAACATGCTCCATTTTCTCCTAAAAATATGTGTTTTTCGAGCTTTTTCTAACTCATGAAATATATAGTTGGAGAAGGAGAATACGAAGTGTCATAATGTTGACAATTGAAAAATTATTCATTTTAAGCTCGGGTTGAACCTAGTATTATGCAATAAATAAGTTAAATGCAAAGAAATCATTGCTTAATTCAATTAAAAAGATTAAGATAATTAAAAAAACCCTCAAAGCATCGCAAATTGTATATCTTTTTGGCCACAGCATACTGATGTTAGGTCAAATTGAAAAAAATTATTCAAATGTAGAACATTTGAAAGTTTTCTTGCGAAAATTCCTTACAACTTGTTTATTTATGTAAAGCACACATGCACACTGGGCAGTGGGGAGGTATAGGACTATCCCTCTACCAGGACTTTTGAAAGGCATACATCTCTCAGACAGTTTTGTACCAAATTTATTGTTCAAACTAAGGAAAAGCGTCAAACGACATCTAACAGTATTATTTTTAAATACAAATACTTATTTTTCGAGCAGCAGAATATTTAATTTGTTCATTCAGATAACTTTCTTCCATTATTTCTTATATATTTGATGCTATAGATTATTCAATCGCCCTTATTCTTATCATTTTCATGCAAATTTATCAACAAATATTTAAAAAGAATAAAATACGACGAATCAAGTATCGAAATTTGACATTGATTAGGTAAAAAATTTCTCATTCGCTCCCTTTCAAGAAAATTCGGTTTACCTTCTCCCAGAACTTTCGACCGTATGATGTAAGGCACTTTATACTTGTACTTTTTATTAGTTTCGCAAGAAATGCATACGCTTCGCTCGCTCTAAAATCCACGGCTGGGGGTTGTTCGCCATGGCTCCTATTGGACCTGATGAAATGGTAGTCGAATATGTTGGCGAAAAAGTTCGTCTTATGGTGGCTGAAAAACGTGAAAAAACTTACGAAAAAATGGGCATCGGAAGTTCTTATCTGTTTCGATTAGACAATGATTGGGCTGTTGATGCAACTAAACAAGGCGCCGTGGCCCGCTTCATCAATCACAGTTGTAATGTGAGCTCGTTTAGAAGGAATATTTTGTGATATATTTAATTTTTAAGTCTGGTATCGACGCTGCACTAGAACTCATAACCCATATGTTAGGGCATCTATAGTCTGTTTCACGAAACCTTATGCATAGAGCACAATTTTCGAGTCAATGTAAATCGATTACAAAATTGGTTTAAACTGAAGCAAAGATTACGATACCTTGCTGGGCAATTGATAAGCATAAGAAGTTTAAGTAAGCGAAATAATATCACCGTAGGCTGTCTAGAAACCATTTTTGTTGCTACTCGCTCGAGCTCTGAAAATTGATTTTCAAGCAGAAGGTTTTGCGAAACAGACTATAATATCAATACATAAGTCTCATTATTATGCACTATGCTATATAACACACAACAAAGGACCTAGAACCGTAGGCATATGAAAACATAGGTCTGCATCCATATTCCTTTCGATAGTATACTCTATAGATACGATGTCCTAAAAACCACAAACTGTTTTTGGGTATCTAGCCCGTATAGCGTGCATTTTAAACCTTTTAAAATTTGCTGTATGTTAAGGTCTTGAAATGCAATTCTTTTTGAAAAATTCTTAGTTTATTCGAGCTACGTAATAAGCTTCAATTAGGATAAGTAAGATGTAAATTGCCAACGTTTTCGATATTTCAAATAATAATAATTTTATGGTCGAATAGCACATAGTTTCAAGCACTGATCGTACGGGACCCCGACCCCGAAAAAGCCCGGTCTAAACCCCGACCCCCGACCGGGGGCGTGATTTTTCGAGGTGGGGTTGAACCTTTTTTCGGGGGTGAAATATAGTATTTTATTTGTTGGTACATAGAAGAATTGTATAAATAGCAAATAAATTAGGACGATTCATTCACCAGCAAAATTAATATGTTAAACTCGACACTCGCGATATTTCATAAAAAGTACGCCTGGTCGCCATGTTGTTAAGACGTACATACATGTTCGCATATTTCCCATTATTAAGTGCGCCGAAATTACTGCGGAATCACAGGCGTAGCCGGGGGGAATGGAGGCACCTGCCCCCCGGAATTTTTCAGAAATTATGTTGATTTTTCTGGTGAATGTGTCCAGAACATTGAGTTTAAAAAGGCGCAAACGTCAACATTTTCCGGCGCTTCGCGCCGAGTCATTATTATTTATTGTTTTACAGATCCAATGAAATTAAAAGCTTGAATCTGTTAAAATAATCCAGCACTTCGTAGCACTTTAGTGATTTAATCCACTATTAGTTCATTGAATGAAACTGCACATGCTTGTAGAACATAATAGTAAAAGTGTGAAAATGTTTGCGTACCAATTTATCTATTCTCTGCTTTGTTTATCTTTCTTTACAAGGACACATAATTTTATTTTAAATGAAAGGAAAGGCCAAATTTTCTTGTGTTTTTGCGCATTTTCTGTTTTCTGAACTAGTTAATAAGAAGGCCACAAATGGGCCTGAAAATGGTAAGAACAAAATTCTCATTGATACATCTTTCAATGACTTATTGGTTGCGACCCGTTGCTGCGCTACATACTTAGCAGAGGTCGAAAAACGCATTTCAGCTCAGAAGTTTTGGGCAGTGTAGGTGTTCATCAATTTTAAGTTTTTTTTGGACTTAATTCAGAACCGAGATTTTGCCAATTTGCGAAAATTTTAACTTTACCAATTAAAAATTAGAGTGCTTTTTTACAAAATTTTTGGGGTTTCTGCTCTGGACCTCGCTGGTCGCGCCACCTTAGACCCCCAGCCGTACAATCTCGTTCTACATGTTGAAATAGATTTTTAGGAGGACAGAAAAGGTAAAAGGATTAGGAATTTTTAAAAATTTTCGGCGCTTCGCGCCGCAATTATTTTATCTGTTCTGTATGATTTAAGCGGTATAAATTGAGTTTAAATAGTAAAAACGTCAAAATTTTCCTAAGCTTAGCACCGCCGATTATTGTCTTGGGTGGTAAAATATGACTGAATTTCTTGATGCTTTGCGCCACTTATGATTTCCAAACTGTTTGTCAATAAAAAGGCGTAAATTCTACATGAAAACGGTAAAAATTTCGAAAATTTTTGGCTCCTCTACAATCAGTGCGCCATAGAAAACCGTTATGAAAAAACTGTGGAAGAATACGAAAAAGCGAGAGCGTTCAGTGATTAAAATTGAAAGTAATGCTGAATTGCTAAAACCATGCTTGAACTTGGAATGAAAATAAAATGTTGAACATAACCAGCTTTATTAGTATGCTCTACAAACAAGTGAAGGTATCGTTTTTATCCTTTTCAAATTGATATGTAATCATGCAATGTTAATTGTTAATCTTCAACCGCGACCCCGAAAACCGGGGTTTTTCATCCCCGACCCCGATCGGGGGTGAAAATCTGACCCCGTACGATCACTGGTTTCAAGCTATTACTTATGTTAGATGCTCAGAAATAATGACTTAATTTTATGAAGATTAAACAAATGGGAGTATTGGGAATACGTTTACTTATAGAAAATCATACAAACGACTTCAGATGCTCAACTTTTTGCCCAACTCATAGAAAAATATTACAAGAAATCACGAAAAAAATCTGATTGAAAACCGCCCATTCTTTCGAAACGTTTTGTATTTTACGACGAAGTTTATGTTTTTCGTGATTCAGCTCTGATGAGGATTCTGATTGAGGGATGAAACCTAAAATTGTTCTAAAGTACTTTTTCGCTGAAAACGATGTGCACCAGCACACATGAACGAGGGTTCTGGACCCCCACCCCAAAAGCAATAGATCCCCAGAGTTGAATTTTTAGTGTCATTTTTGACAATTTTGCCCCATCGGACCCCTCCCCAGATCTTCCTAGACGAAAAAACAAGATGCAAAATAGAATCAAGAATATGAAATCGGATAAGCTACATATCATTAAAATTCGCTGTTTGGGTAGAAGCGCCTCAAAAAACTGGCCTTTTTGAACTGAAGGATAGCTAAAAACGCTTAAAACAAGACGTTTCTTATGATTTTTTTTAAGAATCAAAAATTATTGAGTTACAATTTTTTCGGGGAATTAAAAATCTCACCCAAACCCCTAAGATCATGAATGGTTATTACTAGTCGAATAGCAGTTAATGTTTCAGCATAGGTGGGCAATGTAGCAGTGGCCAGAGGGGGGGTTTGAAATTAAAAAAACGGTCACATGGTAAACATAGGTCTTTACTTGCCAATTTATTGGTATTTCTTATCTACTTAGGCGTAGTTAAATGTCAATCTTCAGGTAAAAAGGTAGATTAATTAAAGTCTAAAATGAATTTTCTCAACAAAAAAACGGCCATTTTAAGCAATGTATTGAGTGGAGATTTACTTTTTTATATCAAACAATAGATAAATTGTAAGAAAGACTATGGGAAAATTAAAATTTTTGCAATAAACTCATTAAATTGACTGGACTTTTTAGTTAACTGAGCTGTATTTTTTCACGATGAAATCCAAATTTCCCCAGCAGCAACTTATGTTTCGCCAAAATTGCCTGACCGTACCCGATTTTTCAAAATCTGAGGGAGAGATAATAATACCCCTCTCATCCCTCCCTATGCCCTTGTGTGCGTTTCTGGAACTTTAAATATAGTCATGCTGACGATAGGTATAAGTTCAAGTCCATGAACTTGTTGAATAATTTTTGAATTAGCGAAGCCTAAAAAGTATAGCACCTACATATATATCTTTTATGATTCCTAGCATGCACTGAAAACTGCTTATTTCTTAACCGCTGTCCGTTTGTTTAGTTCTTATTTTTACTCATTTCAGCCAAGCTGTTACGCTAAAATAATCAGTTTGGATGGTGAAAAGCGAATCGTTATCTATTCTAAGCAGTATATTACTAAAGGCGAAGAAATAACTTACGACTATAAATTTCCGAGAGAAGATGTCAAGATACCTTGTAATTGCGGATCGTATAACTGCCGGGGCAGCTTAAACTGAATTGTTGTACATATATTTGAATAGCGTCGAGACGCTTAGAAGAGACCAAATGGTTTCGTCATTCTACGGCGTTTAGTTTGAATTCAACAAAACGCATAAGACTTCTTTACTGGAGAAAAGTTGTTGTACCATTGAGTCATAGTTTATGTATGTATGTACGTAGATAATTTTTTCGTTACGTTTGGCGGACGCTAAATTGTGTCCTTCTTTTACCATAGGCTAAAAACTTGTTGAAGCTATTTACCAAAACCAGGCTTTAAGATTGTTTTGGTCGGAAAAAATGTGTTATCGGAAGATAGTTTTCCGCATTTGAGTTCTTGGTTTCATTGGATACTACATCAGACGTGTATATAACGGCTCAAAATTTTGGGAGGAGTAAATGGCGGCCTCAAACTTTTGGCCGGAAATGGCAAAAAAAGTATCCAAAATTGGTTTAAAAACGCTAGTTTTTGCCAGAAATCGGGTTGGTAGGGTGTAAAAATTTTGATCTTTAGGAAGAATGGGGAAGGACCAACTTTGGGCGGGGATCGCCCATGCCCTTCACATATATGGGTAGAAATATTGCACAGCAAATGTGTATATTTGAAATAGTAGACAAACTACGCATTTGGATTATCTCTTATACATACTTACAATGAATTCCAGTTGGATGAAGATCAGTGTATTCAGCCAAAGAATTGAGGCGATGATTTTACGCTAAAAATGTATCATTTGTCAGTTTCTACTTTTCGCCAAAGTCTGCAGCTTACAGTTTTTTAGCAATTTATTATCACATCCAAAATTGAATCTTATTTATATATAGCATCTGCAAGCGCGAATCGTTTCTGGTTGATCTTAAAATGTATTTTTTCCATCATTGTTCGTGTAATTATCTCTGTATCTTGTTTATTTTGTCTTGTCCTGTATCTTTTTTGTAAGCGTGTCGCGTACCTAATCCTCTTGGTTTTCTTGTGATTTCATTTTCATTTGGGATTCCGTATCTTGCAACTAATATCCATCTTTCTCGCACTGATTTTCACTGTTTTAAGGCTAGCAACCAGCAGGAGAATGAGTTTTTGAATTAAAGTCTTCTTTGTCTAAAATGAAGCGTCTTCGAAGTAATTAGCTGTATAATCTTGCTGCCGGTATCGGCCGTCCGCGTGTCCTCACCTCCAATTTTTAGCGTAGTCTGGCTTCTCATTTCAGTCATAAATTAGGAGTATTTTCCCACTTTCTATATAATATTGATCTTGCGCTCAATTTTTTTATCCAGGGTTGGACATTTTTTTAAGGCTAGGTAATTCATGATCAGAAAAACCGTCAGGTCTCATCAATGTGCTACATCTCATGTAATTCTGACAAATTAGAGTAATTCAAGTTGGTTGTGGTCAGCACTGGGCTATAGTACCATGACATTTTAAATATTCTCTGTCGTTGTATGTCATTGAGTGACTTTTTTGTGTATATATGACATCTTGCATTTTAACATTTTGGTGAAAGGCGCTTATTCCTTATTATGAAAATTAGGACGTTCAAGTGAAAAAATAGAAAATGATACGCGATACAACAGTCCTTTTGTCCTGAATATAATTTATTTCGCGACGTCAGACATGCGTCCGAGTTTTTTACCGTCCCAGGTGATGATAATTTAGAATGTAACGTTGGATTGATACGTTTGTTCTCAGGATTTTACGGTATTTAATAAAGTTTGTCTCCGTGTGTTCTCATTTGGATGATTCAGTGTGTTCTTTAAAAGATTTGCAATAACCAGCTTAGGTAGATAGTAAACACTCAACTCAGCTCTAGCCGTTGTTCTTTGAGCAAAATCAGCTCGATTTGTTTATGCTCAGACAGGTGGACGAAGGTGTTTTGTCATAGCTTAATACTTAAGATGAGTATTTGGCCTATTTATGCATTAAGTAGGTAGTGAAAAGAGTCGTCCTATGGACGGCTCGTAAATTATCGAGATTGAATTCATCAATTTGATAGGATAAAATCATCTTTTCTACCTAGTCATTGAAAGATTCGTTCATGTCAATTAAATTATTCCACTCCAAGCAATTTTGAACGTGAATTCAATTTAACAAGAAAATCATGCTGTACGAAATTGATGCACCAACGCAATTATTAGGGAGTATCTAATTATAGTAATTTTTATGAACAAGTATGAGATCCTTATGCCAAATAAATTAAGTGATTTTTGTGTCAGTGCGTATAGATGAATGCCGATTTCTTTCGCACGCTGGCAAATGCGAGTCTTACAAAAACAAGGCCTTGTAGTGTCTTTTTCGCACGATGCAAATTTTTTTGGGATTTTCGCAAGGTGTAAAGAAGATTTTGTATATAAGTAATATATAATATGCGCGTGCAAAAAGCTTCCATGTGCCTTTTTGCACCGGGCAAAAAAATGCCATTTACGATGCATCGAAAACACTGGATTCTGCACCTTGTTTGTGCTGAGGCCAATTAAATATTTTTGTAAATAACGTTATTGATATTCCCTGTTTTGCTAATTTTCATTATTTGATATGTTCCTGACATTAGGGGTGAAATGGCTGGATTTTGTCAATTATTGATAGCACATCACATATTTCGTCGTTGTTTGTTTTCGATGACGATTGATTAGTTTTATTAGGTAATCAGTCTGCATGATCGCTTATACGAAATGAAGTTTTGAAAAACAGGCCCATTTCTGAAGCTTAGTTTCAGAGAATTAGCGAGTTTCGCATTTTTTTGTGACTTTGAAAATCTTTTCTGCGACTTAGATTCATTAGTACAGGCGACTGTAATATGAATTACCGGTAGCCGAAAATTTCTGAATGAAAAGCGCAAGCTAAGTTTTTGTTAATGGAAACAATTTTTTAGGCATTAAATTAAATAGTCAGGTAATCCACTAAAATCGTTCGTATAAGTATATATGTTAGTTCACCAGACTCATTTAGTAAAAAATTTCGGGAAAGTTAGTTTCATTCTGAGCCATGTGGAGCTCAGCAATTATCTTAGATATCTAACTTTGAATTATTACTTTTTAAGTCGAATCTCTAGATTAACTGCTATTATCCGTCTTATAGTTGTGAAACTGTTTGCATAGAAAAATGGAAGGCAGGCATAAAATTCTGTTTTGTTTATATAAATACAACCTACTAAACGTACCTTTGTAAAGCAGGCACGTAGCTCTGGGAGGAATAGAAGGGGGACTAGCCCCCACCCTTCTAGTGATCGACCGGGGCGACTTTTTGGCCGGGGCCGGGGCGGTACCGGGGCTGGAAACAAATCCCCGGCCCGGCCCGGGGCCGGGGCTGGCCGGGGTCAGACAAGGAAAATATTATTGCATGACACATACTTGGGGTGGGGGGCATAGGAAAGAAATAATGAGCGATTGCTCCATTCAGTAGTAAATGGCTTTTCATATCAAGTTTTATTACTATTTATGTCACAAGAAACAAATTTAGTCTAGTGTTTCATTGTCTGAATCATCAATAAGGTCTATGTCGCTGCTATTAGCACACTCTGTATCATTCGAATCTTAGCTACGGCTACTGCTGCTGTAGCAATTGGATGCAATACGTATTGGATGTAATAAATGAGACATCACACATTCCCATATGGGGAGGGGTATTACCCCTCAGGGTCCAAGACACAAGTCACTGTCAGACGATTTTTGGTGAAAACCTTTTGAATTTTTTTGAACTTAATTTTTTAGTATGGCAAAAGTGTACCTAACTATTAGAATTTCACGAAGTGATACATTATTTTATTATGTGAGCTAGAGTAAATAGATAAACTATCACTATAAAACATGCATGTAATCGCTTAAAATTTTATGAGGTTCCCTCAGTATACCTAGATGTAACGGCTGGAAATCTAGGGTAGGGGTCCCGCGCCATTTTTAGAAGGAGGGGGTTAGCGACTAGATCAAAAATGGTAAAAACACATAAAAATAGCCAAAAAAAGCACAGGCTTTCGCCAAAAAATGGGGGAGGGTGGTTAAATATTTTCTGACTTTCAAGGAAGTTCGGGGCTTCAAAGCGGAGATGGGGGATGGCCCAAATCCTCTGTCACATGTATATTCCTCGGCTATTTTCAGGGGAAGGGGGTAAGCGGCTCCATTTTTGCAGCCGCTTACCCCCCTTTGAAAATCTTTAAAATGGTAGAATTTTCAATAAGGAATTCTACACCTTTTTACAGTTTTTGTTCTTCAAAAATCTTTGTACATGTACAAAGACGGTCCTGAAACGTCTATGTACATCAGCAAAAATCTTCCCCGAATACAAGAAGACCGTGCTTCTAAATGTGATAATTCGGCCTGAATTTAGTTGATAGTTCGGCGCGAAGTGCCGAAATTTTAATGAGCTTCTGATGGAATTCACACATAAAACTCGACTGAGAAAGCTAAAACAACTTGTACTACAAAAATGAGAAATATTACAAAAATTGTAATATGCGAATTAAATCTTGTAATAAGCAACACTGCGCTTAGAATGGAAAAATGGAAAAATGTCAAATATTCAGGAACCCAAAAATTAGCCAAATACACTACTAAAGGTCGAAAAACTATGTTCTACTACCACACTGAAATCGTTACTGTACCATATTAAAGTATACAAAAATTTGCATGTACAAAAGATTGTTTTTTGTATTCGCCAAAGATTTTTCCCGATGTACAAAGACCAGGACTATCTTTGTACATGTACAAAAGATTTTTGGGAAGATAAAAACTGTAAAAAGGTATAAAATTCCAAAAATTTTTCGGCATTTCCCTCCGATATGAAAAATTGTCTGTCCTATACATCTTTTAAATGGCAAAATTTAAATTTAGAATGCAGAAATGTCAAATTTTTAGGCGCTTCGCGCCGTTTTGAGACAATTTTAGTAATTCTTGGCGTTAGAAACTCAGAAATTAGCTAAAATATACAATTAAAAGTCAAAAGACCCTGTTTTGCCACTAATTTTCTGGTCCTCCAATTTGGGATTTCACCCCTCCCTCAACTCTGGACCCTAGGAAACTATTTGAGACATATTTAGTTTCTCGGATCGGACGCAATTCTGCAGCGTAGTTTATATTCGCCTATAATTAACCTCGGTCCTAATAACTATTACACAGGAAACGCGTTTTAAAGCACACGGTTCCCATTCAAATGAGTGTAAAAGTGTTTTTTGTAGAAATAGTTTGTTAAAAACGTACAATTTCTAACTAGAAATAGAACGTATTTGTCAACTCTAAATCTTTTAGCCATAGCTATGAATGAATGAGTTAAAAGTAGCATTTAGTTTAAATAAGTTAAGTGGAGGAATCGAAAATATGCAGATTTTCATGAACATTCATTCATTAAAAGCTCATTTATACACAGTAGAAAACTTATGACAAGGACTAAGTAAGTATACATATGGTCTAATCAGTACAGTTCTCAAAATTAACACTTGCTCATTGATAAATAAGTGCCAGTATCACAGCCTGTACAAAATACGAATTACACTAAATTTTTCCCCGGCCCCGGCCATTTTTTGACCTTGCCCCGGCCGGGGCCGAGGATGCTGAAAAATGGCCGGGGATTGCCGGGGCCGGGGCCCCGGTCGATCACTACCCCTTCCCCCAATTTTGAAAGTACGAGTATGTTTTGCAAGGGTCTTTGAATGGAAAAAGTTGCAAGCTTTATACTTTTGTCTTCTGAACAGCTTAAGTCTGAGTAAAGCATGATGAATATGTCTCTATCACTCTGCGCAAAGTTATTCATTTCCGCATTGTCTTTCTTTGCAAAAGGTACCTTTCAGTACAAAACAGGTTAGACATTGGTCAAGCTTAAATATAATCTTCCAAAGCCATTAGTGAAAGCTTATTCTTTTTTAATATGATTGAAATCAAATTAATTTTCTTTAATTTTAAAAAATTGTTCTTCTCCAGTGTTTAGAGCGTGCTGAGAAAGCTCAAAAGGACCACTATTTTTGCCTATCTACTAATAGTTGGTGAGATATCTGCCTGCAAAATTTTAGTCCTCTCTCAAATTCAGAGAGTCAGCTACGTGCCTGTTGTAAAGAAGACCTGTTTCTGGACATGACCGCCAGCCTGTGATTCAGTACTTTCGCGTTTTGTCCAGGTCATCTATTCTCAAGGTTGGTGGATTCTCCGTGTAGGAATGAAGGTCATTCTCTTCCTTTCTGCTATTCCAATATTTATCGTAGCGGTGTACTATATCGTGCGACTATTCAAGCCGCGTGTAAAGCAGCTGAATGAACTGAATCCACAGTACGACTACATAATTAGTAAGCTTATTGGATGATTACTTTTATAAAAAAGATTCTTGAACTTATAAGCGTTTATGCTTCCTTGTATTTATCCCGGTATTTGAATATTTGAAAGTTTGGAATCGAAATTTTTTTCTGTTGGGAAATCACAGATGCAGCTCTATGGCTAGAAACCTAGAGCATCCTAGAAATTTTTCGATTTTTTATCGAAGTAGGTAAGTGATAACATTGGATTGCCTTTTCCTTTTTGAAATCGTTGTAATTTAAGTAAGCTGTCAATTATATTTTATCTTCTCCTTTCCTCGAACTGACCACCTAAATCGTAATTTTAACAAGTTTGTGCTTACGTATCGCTGCTTTAATGATTGAATATTCTGCTTTTTAGTTGGAGGCGGAACGGCTGGTTGCGTATTGGCGGCTCGCTTATCCGAAGATTTGAAAACAACAGTTTTGTTGCTGGAAGCAGGAGGTGAGGAGGACGAAATTGTTTATTCTGAACTCGCGGGTGCAGCTCTATTGCTACAAAATACGGATTTCGACTGGAATTATCTAACGGTTCCTCAAGACGACTGTTGTGCTGCTCTGAATGATCAGGTTATTAATGCATTTCTAATAAAATTTGCATTGCTTTTAAGATTCATTGTATTTAAACAGCTTAAATAATGAATTTACGCACACTATTCAGAGTGGCGATCGATATTCAGAGCGTTATTAATAGTATCGTAAAAATCAGAAGATAATATAAGGTTCTAAAGTCTAATACTAATACTAATACTAATACTATATTCGGAAAAAACACAAGGGTAAAACAAAGTCGCAAGGAAAATAAAATATCATAGTGTAAAAAGGGAAATGTCCCGGACATACAGGCAAATAGATTGCGCTCACGTGTGCCCCACCGAAAAAATTCCCGGAATCAACCTTTTTCAAATTTGTCTTAAATGTCTCAACATTTGGAGAATTTCGAATATATTGTGGAAGATAGTTCCAAATTCTAGTTGATCTAGTAGCAAAACAATACTTTTTACAATCAAGTCGAAATTTTTCTAAATAGATCTGATTTGCAAATGCATTCTTAGTACGCGAAAGACCATAAAACTTATAAAAATCTTCAGAAGGTAAGAGATTATTATGAATAATATTATATGTACGTAACAATTAAATCAAAATAAATTCTGTGGAGTTTAAACCTCTCTAAATTTAAGGCTTTTGCCTTTCATCATAAGAAAGTCTCATACATCCAATTAACTTTTTAGTAAATTTTCGCTGTACCCGTTCAACCCTGTTGATATCAGAAAGCAAATAAGGGCTCCATACAGTTGGAGCATACTCTACTATAGATCATATACATACTCTACTCTGCGTGTTCGAGTTTTTCAGCGTTTTTCAGTAGATTTAGTAAATTTATGTACAAATTATTCTAAAGAGACTTAAAAATTTCAGATATAAACAGCAAGTCAGTGAATTGTTATTTATTTTGTTATTTGTTATTGTCAAAAACGCCAGAAATGGATCCGACCGAGAAACAAGTCTAGTCGAAAATTAGTGCTTTGTATTATAAAACGTATATTTATCAACTCTATTATCAAGTATATATTACGATAATCAATGTCTACTCGCACTTTTGGGTTTTTCTCTTTGCGTGTGAAGTGGGCCTTTAGGTAATTGATCATTTACAATTGCTACTTTTTAGTTTTTTTCGACTACATTTGAAGTTAATCCAGCAAACTTATGAGACTCGTTAATTGAATATGACGTAAGAATATGCTTCTATACCCTTTTTGTTGAAAAGCCGTTTGCATGTCAGTATTTCAAGCTTCCTCATGCCTTAGTGAAAGCTAGCATTTATGGTCAGAATATGCTTTAATAAAAATTAACGACTGAAATGAGAAAAATTCAAGTTTTTCTTTTTTTAACTCAAAAAATTCTAAATTCAAGAAGAAATTCTTTTTCTGGAGCTATTAAAAAATAATCAGGTTTGGAGACTATCATAATATTTTAGTTGGTATTTGACACTACATATTTACTCGAATATTGTTACACTTCAATTCTAACTAAATTTTTCAGCAAATCAAGTGGCCCCGTGGCAAAGTTTTGGGCGGTACGAGCATTCTGAACTTTGTCCACTACGTAAGAGGACACCAGTTGGACTTTAATAGATGGGAGTCAGAGCTTTCTTCCGACCAATTGCGCAAATCAGCACCCGATTCGTTTGCAGCGCGGTCCCATTGGGCGTTTAAAGACGTTGAGCCTTATTTCCGCTCTATAGAAAACGCGGACGAAGCTCAATTGAGAAGCAGGTAGAAGAGCATCCTGATTTTTCACTAAAATTCAATCTCTCAAATTAAAGGAACCCTGCTCATCTATTACAGCTTGTTCTATGCACGATTTTTTACTAATATGTTATTGAAACGGGATAACAGGGATTTTCAGACCCCTTCCCTTCAAAAAAGTTTTTTATCCTCCCCTCAAAAAATTCGCACCCCCTCGAATTTTCGATTTTCCGTTAAATCTCAGAAAATGCACTGCTTTAAGCGTTTTTAGCGATCGTTACTTAGAAACATCAATTTTTTAAGCGCTCATGTTTTTATTGTCTAGAAATAAAAAGTTTATCGTCAGAAACGGTGTGTTTAATACATACTCATCGTTTTTTAGCTCAGAAAGGCATTTTAGAAATAAAAATTTCTGGATCACTGCTCTCCTCCGAAGCTCCATGCTATGAATATGCAGGCACGTAGATGTAGGGCTTAGGGGGACTAGTCAATTCCATACATGTACAGCTTGGTAAAGATGGGGTGCAGGCTCAAAAAAATATTTTTACAAGTGCCGTTTTTGGGTTAAAAATCAATGGAACAAATTGGGAAAAAATCCAGTAAATTAAACGAAATAATTTTTTGGTAAAAAATGTGTATATTGCGCGAAGCACCGAAATTTAAAGACTTTGAGTTAAAAATAGCTGAAAAAACGATTGAAAATGCAATCTTTTTCACAACTTTGACGAAAAATTGATATTCTGGGGTTTGCAACCATTTTGCTTGTTTTAGTAGCCATTCTAGGGGTCAAACCCTCCCCATTAGAACACGTTCGGAATTACGAGTATTTCTTACAAGGGTCCTCCGAAAAAATGGAAAATTCTTGATGAGTATTTGAAAGACCGCCAGAATATATTTTATAATGCTTTTGTGATAATATGTAAGACAAATTCCCGCGCGCTTCGCGCCGGATTTATTTTTTTTTTGTGTCACTTTTGTCTTCCAAACCGCCCAGGTTTGAGTAAGACACGTGAATCTGTAAAAATTTCCTGGCGCTCCGCCATACGTGTAACGGCTCGAAATTTAGGGTCAGGGGTCCCTGGCTATTTTAAGGGGAGGGGAATCAATGACCTCCAATTTTTGGGTAAAAACGGCCGAGAATTTCGATTTTTTTCTAAAATCGGGAAAGGTCAAAAATTTTCTGGCTTTGGGGATAGGGAACGGCTGAGTTTGGGTGGGGAATCCCCCATCCCCCTCTTACATGTATGCGCTCCGCACAGAATGATTTAATTTTTTGTATTGCTTTTGTTTGCAATGCACCACAATTTTCAGCAGGGACGAGCTTGGATATAGTTTGATAAGTATCTGTGAGACCACTTTACACAACATATCTTTTTGAATATTATTGAAATTAAGTTAAATTTTAGAAAAAAATTGTTTCTTTCCAATGCGTAGAGCTCGCTGAGAAACGCCTATCTACAAGTAGTTTCCAAGATACCTGACTCAAAATTTTGATCCCTCCCAAATTCAGAAGGCCAACTGCATGCCTGTGCATATGATAACAGCTTGCTTGGATTTAGATCAGAATAGAATTGAGTTTTCCCATCAGTCCACTTACATACATGTACTGTTTTATTAAGTTACTGTAATTAAATATGTTACAAAGTAGTAAAATGGTTGACCAACCAACTCTGAGGGCAGGAACCAAAGCCACCATTAGTCAGTACCAGATAACGTTAAAAGTCTATTTCTCTGATTTTTTAAGAATTTGGAAATATAGAGAAAGTTTACTTCATTCCCATAACAGAAATTCATCATTTTGACGAAATGGGAGAGAGAAAAAGCAAAAGAAAAATTAAAAATTGAAAATAATGCTATTAGTAAAAAGAATGCATAAAAAACGCGAGAAATAGTGCTTAAGAATGTATCGAAAAGAAATTAGGCCATGATTAATAGTTTTTAATGCCTACAGCTTATGTTCACTCATAATTTATCCTATTTTTCTCTTTATTTCTCTTTTTATCCTGTTTGTTTTCATATCTTAAATCATTAAAGAATTATATATTGCGTGTAATAGTGGTATTGAGATGTAAAGTCTATACAGGTATAGTGTGTAACAAGTATTGTGCAGGCCCTGGCCTTGGTAGAAGAGCGGTCCTGGCTTACATATCTGTAGTGCCTTAAAAATAAGTGTTTTAGGGTCTAGATATCCCTTAGGCAAAGATAGAAATTTTTTGCGAAAAATAAGGCGAAAAAATGAATGAAAATATAGCTTTTCTTCAAAAGCGCTTCAAGTTGACCAGATGCACACAGGGAATTATGATGGGGTCTCCCCATTTTTTCTATTCATATGTATATTATTCTTTAAAATAAGTGAAGGTCCGGGCGTGCTAGGTGCTAAACTAAGATGTGGTGCTGAGCCTTATTGGAGCTTGCTTTGCTTTATTCAGTGCATTGGGGAAGAACGGCCCGATTACGCTATCGCAAAATCAGGCCTTGAAGACAGAAGCTGGTCGAATTTTCAGTGAAGCTTTATTATCTACTGGAATACCCCGAGTCGAAGACATCAGTTTCTCTCAAACTGGTGAGCTTCGATCCGTGAAATGACTAAATTGCTCGCTTGATAAGATTGATATGTTAAACTGTTTATCTTTCTTGTATACACTTCAGGAGCTTCTAGTGGTGGAGAGAGAGACATAGTCAATTCAATTTTTTATATTTGTTCGTTTTTTCTTAGATTATGTAGAAAATTTTTCTAATAAAAAGTCTTTATGTCGGCTGTAAAATCTTTACCTAGTACAAAAAATGCAGGCGTGCATCTAGGATACATATGTATTTACAATATATCTAAGTATACTAGTGCAGAAAAATATGTATTAATTTTCGCATCATAGTGCCTATGAACATACATAGGCGACTATTTTCTAATTTAAAAAATTTGTTCTTTCTAGGATTCGGCTCGCCTGTTCTGACAGTAAAAAATGGCAAGCGCGTCAGCTCTGTTTCGGCTTATTTGCGTCCAGCAATGAGCAGGTCAAATTTGCATGTTTTGACGAGAGCTCGCGTTAACAAAGTTCGACATTATTAATTTGCGTATTTTATGTAGTTCCTTGATGACGCTCGCTTCATAACTACATTTGGACATATTTGAATCAAATATTATTTTGAAAAGATGTACATATTTAAATTGTTCAAGGCTTTCATCATATATGTTTTTGTATATACATATTACCACATTTACTTCGTTTTAAATTGTACGAACGCCGTTAAAAGAATTTGAAAATCGCTGAAAAACGGATATCCTGAATTAATTATCATGCATATGAAACTAGAACCTGGCTAGACAATTGCTTGGGATGCTGCGGTCTTGATCACAGTTATTTCGCACTTCGCAGGGCCAGTCTGGGAGTCAGAAGTTAAAATAGCTGTGCTTATTTCGGCTTTGTGATGTTCTGCCTTTGTCGTTAAAATAGCAAACAAATGGCATAATTCATGATTACGCATCGTCAAAAATGTTATGCAAGCCTCATTTTAGGAAGAATTTTGCAACTGAAAGACAAACTGTGCACAAGGAATGAGTTTTATATCTGTATTCAAATATGAATGATTTTGCCACAAAGGATTGATATGTAGCGGCGTATTTGAAGCTCGTTTCAGTTGATCTGTCGTTAGATTTGCAAATACAATTTTGAAAGCCTTCAATATTCGTCTAATTTCTTTATTCTTTTGTGTCCAACAAGCATTAGCATAGAGGCTACGTTCGACGGGATACTGTGACTACTTTCTCCTGAAATCGCTTAAAAATTAGCAGTGTCTAGAATCCTCAGAAGGCAGAAAGATAAACTTGTCTCTGAAAAATAAGGCAAAATTGAGGCCAAAAATTGATTTAAAACAAGAAAAAGTACTCGAAATTGGCCAAAAATTGTGAGTTAAAGTAATTTTTGCCTTATTTTACCGTTTATTCCGATTAGAAGACCGTTTTATATCAATAATCTTGCCAGCTTACCCCCCCAGACTGATCATGTTGGGAACCTGTTGTAATTAATATGCTTAACTGTAAGTTTGAATGCATCAGCGTCTCTTTTCTTTAGATTATATTCAATTTTAATGATGAAGAAAAGAAAGCAGCTGGCGTAGAATACGAACATAATGGGGCCAGGCATAGGGTTTTGACTAATAAAGAAGTCATACTGGCGGCAGGTTATTTAATTTAATTATTTAACCGTCATTTCTTTACTGGGCAGTCATTTAATTTCATGCAAATTGTATATTATTCTTCGAGTATACATAAATCGCAATTTAGTTTAAAACACATCAAGTAAAGCTCTTCTGGTAAAATGTAAGCGTTCTCATTTATTGTCACGTAGACTTATATATTCAAAATAGATTTATTTATTAACTAAGAGTACACTCACTTAAATCGTTCAGATGTATTTAACAGCTTACTGCGTCGTTGTTATACAATTTCGTCGAATGAAAGTTCGTACTTCTAAAGTGTACAAAATATATTGTGTTAACAACAATTTTTGCTTGTTCTTTTGAGCTCTACCATTTTTGGCCAGTTAGGACCATACATGGGTGTGAGGGGATGGAGTTTACACCCCTAAGAATCCGGTAGACTCCCAAATCGACTAAACCCTCCTCCCAGAATTGAACTTTTTAGCATGTTCTTTGGAATTTTTGCCGGTTTTGACCCCCCCCCACTCAGAATTCGGCAGCTGCTCATGTATAGTTATAACCACACATGGGCGTGGGGATTTTGTGGACCACAGAATCCGGCGGACTTCCTCTCAAATCGATAGACCCCCAGAATTGAGTTTTTGTTGCTATTTTTTGGTAATTTTGTCCCATCGGACCCACATAATTTCGTTGCTGCCCACGTACGGTTGAGACCCTTTTTAGACATCCTGCGCTTTTAGGCACACACGTGATTTAATATTCGTAAAGTTTGATGCAAGGCAACCCGGCTATCAATCAATATTATAATCTGTACTTTGTAGGTTTTTGTATCTTTTCTCTTGAGCAAAGTCTATCTCTATGATTTTTGATGGCTTGGATATTACTAATTTGCTTATTGAGCTGCATATTTTACTTATTCAGGCGCTGTGAATTCTCCTCAGCTACTTCAGTTGTCTGGGATCGGTCCAAAAAAAGCTCTTGAGACCTTAGATATTCATGTTGTCAAAGATTTGCCTTCTGTTGGCAAGAATGTCAAGGATCACGCTGGAATCCTGTTGCGATATTCCATTAACAGAACCATTGGTCTGGACACTTCGGATATTCTTTCTTTTGCTGGTCTGGCTAAAAGCGTCATAAACTACTATTTACGCGGCTCTGGTAATTCATTCAGATAGGATTTATGTTTTTATAATTTAAGACGCATTTTACTCTTACTGTTTGTCTTAAATGAGTGATAATTGATATTGCATGCATGCATACAGATGAAGTTTGGTCCTAAAATCATGAAAATGATGGCCTATTAGTATGGTAAGCCAAGGTACATTTTCACGACGTAGTAGCCGCTATGACGCATCTTTTATGAGTTGCAAAACATCATCGCTGAGTTGGAAAATATATATAACTAGCAAATAAAAATGCTCCGATGGAACAAAAAAGGTAAATATACTTGAATTTCTTCATTGTTAAGGAAGTAAAAGGCCATATATCCATAGGAGGGCAGCGCCGAAATTCTGGGGGGTGTGAGTAGCTGAAGAAATTTCGTTTTTCGTCTCGAACCCTTTACACTAAAACGATCACAGATCAAGAAATATTGCATCGAAAGAGAAAAAAAAGTTGGTCTTTGAGATATTGTAACCCCCTACATTATAAAGCCAATTGGACTGCACAGAAACCAAAATTAAATTAGATAAGCTTCAGGACACGCTAACAGTAAAAAACCCGTATGCTTTACACTTTTGTGCAAGAACCATTGTGTGTAAAGAAATTTTAAGTTCAGATTCGTAATCTACAACTCAGGGCAACATTTAAAAAATGGCCCTCCGCAAATTGTTTGATACCCAATGCTCCGGGCGGAAAAGTGCTTCTCAGTGTAAACTTTACACTTGTGCTTATAACGCAATATTGAGTGTATAGAAACAAAATAAACTAGGATTTGTCACGCTAAGGTCAGGGCACATTTTAAGCATAATTAGAATGTTCCGCCTACTTAGCGGAGTAGCTGAAGAAATTTCGTTTTTCGTCTCGAACCCTTTACACTAAAACGATCACAGATCAAGAAATATTGCATTAAAAGAGAAAACAATTGTCTTCGAGATATTGTAACCCTCTACATTATAAAACCGATTGGACTGCACAGAAACCAAAATTGAGTTAGATAAGCTGAAAACACGCAAAGAGTAAAAAACCCGTTACTTTACATTTTTCTGCAACAACCATTGAGTGTAAAGAAATTTTGTAATGTACAGCTCGGGGGGCAACATTTAAAAAAATTGGCCCTCCGCAAATTATTTGATTTTTCGGTTTACACTTTACGCACTCATTGCTAACGGTACTAAGTGTAAACAAAAAGATTAAAAATGGTACATCGAGTTTTTTAATTATCTATCGTTTAAAAAAACCGCACCTCCCAGGTGTGTGCCGTTGTTGCTGAGAGGGGGACACAAAATTCGCACTCGCTGTGATAAACATACGAGGGTTGTTAATTAAGTTCGTTTTAGCTGTCTAATGAATTTTTCTTTATAGGAGATATCAACATGTGTTTTTTCATATGGTGACGCAACTTCTGCTTTACATTACTGGAGTCACCATTTTTTCTATTTTTTCCACCTTTTCTAAAAAATTTTTTTAAATACCTCACTTCTTTGGTTAAGAATAACAATTTTTATATTGTCGCAGCTTGGGCACTGATTAGCATTTGATCTCGAAATTTCGGTAAAACAAAGACAGTTTATGACTTTCATTGATGCACTACCAAAAATCTCATTGTGGCTAATTTTCTCTTTTTAGTGATGCATTTTTCGTTAAAACTCAATTTGTTGCTGATTTTGACAAAAAATTTGCTTCATCACAAATGCACGTTTTATGACCAAAAACATTCTAAAAAGTGCTTTACAACATTTGATACTCTCAGCTGAAATATTTGTCTTTTTCCTTAAAGAATGAAGTCATGGGACCTTCTGTTTAGGGCTATTTTTAATCAATTTTTTTAAATCTATGATAAAACAAAATTATTTCGCTGGAAAGCGGAAAAAAGATAAGAAGAAATGATGAGTTCAGAGATGTAAAGCAGAAGTTGCAGAATAACGAGCAAAAAACCGCGTGTGGATAACTGATAAAAAAAGTTATCAGACAGCTAAAACGAACTTAATTAACAACCCTCGTATAAGAAATAAGGTGGCCAAGTATATTATAGGTAGCGCGATAGCGTTACCTATGATGTTATGACTAAAATTGTTTTCTAAAATATCTTTTTAGGGCTAAAAACGATAGGTAAGCGTCAAAAAACACCGCTTCTAGGCGTTTTTGACGATGCTTTTTTCTTTTTAGAGCATAAAAATGAAAATACTAATAAATTGTACAAATCTTCTTTTAAAAATCCGATTGAATTGAACAAAATGTACCTAGTCAAAAGAATGAGGATGTGTGTTACGCGAAGCGCCGAAAATTTGACACTTTTCAACCAAAAGATCGTCAAAGGCGCTTAAAACAATACCTTTTATCTGATTGTTGGAAAATTAAAAATTCTGGAGGTAAAAAAATGGAGATGCTTAACTTATGGATTGGGGTGGGGCTGAAAATTCCCTAGCCCTCCCTAACTGATATGTATGTACATATATGGACGTACTGTGCTCAATGTATTGCCTAAAGTAGTAATGTGGAACACTGATTTCACTGCAGCCCTGCATGCAACCAAATTTGACTTGATATGGATGATAAGAATATGAATTATTGTAACCGTCGTGAGTAAATTATAGTCTTCTGCCTTTTAAAAGGTCGTTTTTAACACTAAGGAAATGGTTAAATTAAACTTAAAAATGCATTCTATTTGGTAAAATTTATTTTTAAATCTGAATTATTGACTTTGATTTACTATGATGTCAAAAATGTTCTTGAATGAAATACCTAACCTTCTCTCTAAATCGCTTAGCATCAATCGATTTTTAAAACACGCCTTTATTCATTTGTTTCAGAAGCAGTTGTCCTTTAATTTACTGATCGGTATTACGAATTTAAAATTGAATGAATAGATTATTTTTCCTCACTAGCGAGGTTTATGCATTTAAAGGTTGAATCCCTAAGTTTCCTACAAAAACACTTGGCCTTGAATTTTGATAATCCGAAATCACTTCATTTCACGCCCTCTTCACATATTTCATCTGTGGCCTTTAATCTTGATAATTCGAAATCACTTCATTTTACGCCCTCTTCACATATTTCATCTGTGTTTCACTTTTAGGACGATTCTGAAATATTTTAGGCCTGCTTGCGTATCCTCCCTTCGAATTCACGGGATTTCTGGCATCCGATGTCATAAGCGGATCGCAGCTTGGTCAATCTGAAGAGCTTGCTTCGACGCCCGACATTCAGTTCTATTTTGCTCCTGTCGATTTATTAGCCGTTGATAGTACTAATGCACTGAATGTAAGCAAATAAGTTACATTTTTTCGTTTTAGCTTATGTGTATAGGTTTGATAGACCGTTTTTTACAATCCTTGTCAATTTTTCAACAACTGTCAATAAGGCTGCTAATATATTGTCTGCCTAAATCCTGCATACATCTATAAAATATAAAGATGTATTTCTCGGTGATTTTTGAGTGGATATTCGATATTAGATATCATATTAGCAAAGATGCAATTCGCTTTTGTCTTTGAACAACCAGTGGCTATTTCAGCAATTGGCATGAAGCGAAAATTTATAGTATGTCTATCTGTTTCAACCTGGTGCATCACGAACGATCTTAAAGCTTTCGTCCGCTCTTCAGAAAGCATCCGGTTACAATAATTGTTATTCGGTTAAGAGAACATGTCGATGCAATCGTTATGCCAGCAATTACTGTAGCCAGAGACCTTCTAATGCATGGATTGTAGCCACGCATGGGCAATGGGGGGTGAGAGGGAAGTATTACCCTTACCTAAGGTATTCGAAAATCAGGTACTGTAAGGCGATTTGGAGAAAATGCAAAGTGCAAAGAGACAATTTTTAGCTTACTGCACAAAAAAGGTAACTTGAAAAAGCTTGAAAATACCAAAAAAATTTGACTGGTAAATTTTTGTATTTTTCGTCTCTAGAAGCCCACAAATTGGCTAAACTTCACTATTAAGGGTCGAGAAACCCAATGACGTGCTACTGTATCCTATTATAGTACCTAAAATAAATATGCAGAATGTACGTTGACTTATGGGGACCATATTCGTACTTACGCAAGCAGACCCTGTACAAAAAAGATGACCACAATTTACTATATGACCATTTTGGCTCTTTCTTTGCGCATTTTTTAGCAGATATTCGAAAAAATTTCCGGCATTCCGCGTCGAATATCATAATTGCGAGTTCTATCTATTTATTTAGTGACAGAAAAATGCATTGAAGGCTCAAAAATTTGTTTTTTACCATCCCAAACATCTTTGCCCAGACTCAGACACACTTTGCATCTAATTATTTTTTGTTTTGTTCTGCTTTTGTTTTTTTCGTTTTCTTTTATTTTTCCATTTTTTCTATCGTTTTGCATCTATTTCAGATCCATCTGTTTTTCTTCATGTCTTTTCCACGTTAAACGATCTTAGGCAGGAAATAAGAAGTACATACATATTTGATAACGTTGCACAAGACATGCATAGTATGGGAATTCTATGGGGGGTGAAATTATACAGTACAGTTTTTACTCTAAAATTGTCAGATATGCGTCAAAAAGATCGTTTTTCGGCTTTCCTCCCGATGCTCTATCTTTCTAGAACATAAAAACATGAAAAACTTTGGAAAAAAATCGAGTAAATTAAAGAAATACAGTTTTACAAATCAGTATTTGGCGCGAAGCGCCAAAAATAGGATACTTTTGAGCAAGCGGATAGCTAAAAACGCTTAAACGGCACTTTTTCTAGAAATTTTTTTGGAAAATCGCGAATTCTGTGATGTGAAAAAATTTCCTGGGGCTGACAACCTGTCTGGAAGTTGAAACCTTTCTCCGAGATCATGTATGGTCTAACTTTTATCGATTTAATTTTATTTATTTATTTATTTGTTTTTTATTTATTTATACTTTTATATTTATTCATTTATTTATTTTATTGATTTATTTTGCTCATTTTATTTATTTATTTATCCAACTTTAACTTTTAGTCCAACTTTTTAACGATTCGCTTTCTCAGATGGCTCAGAAATTCGATGGCTCGTCGTATCACACGGCGCCATCGCAGCATATGTTTAGCCTGGTCGTTGTGTTGCTCAAACCTCATAGCTCAGGTCAGCTTTGGCTGCAGAGTTCAAATCCCAACACGCCGCTTCTCATAGATCCGAAATATTTTAGCGACGATCGCGATTTCGTACGCCTGTCGCACGCAGTGCAATTTTTGCATCGAACTATATTGAACAGCGATCAGTTTAGAGCGCTTGACGTAAAAATCGCGGAGGAATCAATTCCTGGATGCGAAGATTCCGAACCGAATAAATTAAGCGAAAGACCGGAGAGGTTTTTGAATTGTTTGGTTAGAAATAGACTTCAAACGGCGCACCATCCGACCGGCTCCTGTAGAATGGGCCTCGATTCTGCACTTAGCGTCGTAGATTCGGAATTTCGTGTTCATGGTGTGAACGGTTTGCGAGTTGTGGACGCTTCTATCATTCCAGTCGATATTTCTGCCAATCCTTGCGCGACTGTTATGATGATAGCGGAAAAAGCTGCCACTATTATAAGCGACGTTGAGTCGAAACGTTTTTCGTGAAATTTCGGCTCGATTTTTTTATTACTGGTTCATTGATTAATGCTGATTTGTGGGTCGCTCATTTATTGTATCGAATAACATAAATATAAGCAGGTTGTATTTAGGGAGACGGGAGAGGCCGTCCCCCTTGGCCGAAAATTTTTTTCAAAATTAAGATGATGCACGGCAAGTGGGGAAAACTGCATCTCTGTCATAAAATCTTCAAATTTTCGGACGTCACTTTCCACAGCTGATTCGAACAGAAGAAAATCCTTTTCCAAAAAGTTCTAATTTTATGATCTTAATAAATTAAATCATGTTGATAAACGTCGAAAAATGCGAATTTCGTAAGCTCGAGGTATAAATAAATTAACTTGGGTCCGCCGCATACAAGTAACGGCTCAAAATTCTGGTTGGGGGTCCCCGGCATAGGTGGGCAGCAACAAAATTCTGAGGGGGGTGAAAAAATTTTCAAAGGTCAAAAAATGGTCTTAAAACTGATCGTATGGCGAAAAAACACCATTTTTCGACGTTTCTCATCGAGGACTATCCAATGGCATCAAAAAATCGCTCAAAAAGCAAAAAAAATTTCAAAATTTGAATTCTGGATGGGTATTTCGATTTCTGGGAGGGTATTTCAACTTCTGGGGGTGCATACCCCCCAAACCCCCCCCCACGCCCATGTGTGGTCCCCGGCCAATTTAAGGAATGGGAGGGGGTAAATAACCTCTAATTTTTAGCCAAAAAGATTCAATTTTTTTCCAAAAATCTGAAGGGGTCAACAATTTTCTGGCCTTGGGGGATGGGAGGACGATCGACTCTGGGGGGTTCTTCATTTCCTTTCTAGCATGTATGATCCGTCGTCAATATACGTGAGCAGCGACCAAATTCTGGTGGTCTGATTCGTGTAAAACTGGCAAAAATCCCCAAAAAAATGCCAAAAATTCAAGTCTGAGAAGTCACCGGATTTAGGGGGTGTAAACTGCAAACCCCCCAAGCCCATAGGTCGTCGTCACACCACCTCCCTTGGCCGAACCCTGGATGCGAGGCCTGCAAATGTGTATATAAATGTAACCGCTGTTTGTTTTGCGAATGGATTAGTTCGGCTGTTCTTGCATTTATTCGTGAAAAAATGCATACATGCATGAGCTTGTATTTTCCTGTATGAAAACCGTTCGTTCGTTGGATGAAAATGGGTGTTCCACTAGAAAAATTCACTTCAATTGAGAAATGATGAAAAATAAACTTCCTTGAAAAGGCACTGAATTATCAGAACGACCTTAATTTAGGTAACGTTAGTTTTGACAAGAAGGCATTATGTATGTAATATGTATATATCCTTCTAAATCTTGTCCAACGCTTCGGTTTAATTTAGTTTCCTCAGTCTAACAGGTAATCGTATAAATATTTGTTTGCTTTAGCGTAAATTGCCTAAAATCGCAAGTTTTCTCGTCTTAGTTGTAATTGTTGATTTCGCAACTTCTGACGGAAATTGTTAAACGCATTATAAGCTAGCCAATTTCAGCGTCTTGTATTACTTCCCGCTTAGCTTTTGATTTTTCACATTATGAACAAACTTGCAACTTTTTTATTTTTTTAAATTGACTTATTTTCACAGTCACAGTGTAAGGAGTGTAAAGAATCCAAGGGTGAAGAAACTTAATTTTGGTCTTTTTTTGTCCGGCAACAACGCCGCTTGATGAGTTACTACGACTCAAGGGCTATTTTCGATTTACCAGAAAACTTTCTTACACTCAATACGGAGTGAGATATAGGGGTTTAAACTTTACACACTAGTGGATGGTGTAAAAAACAGGTTTTGTCTCATATTTCTCCGCCAGTTTCTCCGGTTATAAGTCGGGACAAGTTGGATAGAATAAAAATAAAGCACGTTCCAAGGGATACAAGCACACCTATGTTTGGTTTGTATGCACCCCTCCCCAGAATTCAATTTTTTGAATTTTTTCTGTTTTTTCGCAAGTTTTTGATGCCAATGCATAGTGCTCGATGAGAAACGTTCAAAAATTGTGTTTTTTCGCCATACCACCATTTTTAAGGTCATTTTTTGACTTTTGAAAAATCTTGCACTCCCCCTTCCCACTTCCCAGAACTTTGGTGCCGCCCACTTATGGCTACACGTCGCAGCAAATTGCGTTAAAAAACACAATATTAAGTTACTTATGGAGGTGTAAAGTTCGAAATCAGAGGTGTAACACGGGTGAAAGAGCTCGTTTTCTTCCATTTATGAATTGGTCAATATCTCCAGTATGATGCGGAACATAAGTTTTTCACACGAAAACGTACTACGACCCAGTGACTACTAATTGGCCCAAACCGAATTTTTGTACACTCAATGGGGAATTAGCTTCAGATTTTTAAAGTTTGATGGATGGTGGGAAAATATACGTTTTTATCCTATTTTTGTTCGCCAATGTCTCCAGTTGGAAATGTGGATAAGTCAAATAGAATAAAAATGAAGTAGGTACGTTCCAAGTTTACACGTCACGGCAAATTGTGTTTATTTACTTCAATATTGAGGTAGTTCGGGAAATGTAAAGTCAAAAATCGGGTGTGTAAAGCATGTTTCTGTCTTGTTTTTTCTGCCAAGTATGTGTTTACACGCAACAGTGGTGTAAAGTTGTGTACATCTGATATTTATTTGTCTTCAGACCATTGTAGTTATTTTTTCATAAATGTTGATCGTAATATCAGTATTACGAATCCGACTAAAGTCTTTACACTTGATGGTTGAGTAAAGTTTACACTGAAAATTAACTTTAGTTCAAGAGCGTTGTTAAAGCTCAATTTTTTCCAAATGTCCTATGTAACGTCAGGATTACAAATCGGACTGTTAGTTTTCTCTACTACCAGTAGTTGTGCAAAGTTTACACTATGTATTTATTGTTGATGTGTAAAGTTTACACTACAAATTTATTTCACTTCCAGAGCGTTAGCAAAACGTGAATTTTTTCAAACTATGTTCCTTGTGGTCAGGATTACGAATCTATCTGTATGTTTTCTTTATACTCAGTAGTTGCCACACATGGGCATGGGAGCTCCCAGAAGGCCAAACACCCTCCCAAGAAATCAAATCCCCCCAGAATTCAATTTTTAAAATTTTTTATGTTTTTTCGTAATTTTTTGGTGCCAATGGATAGTGCTCGATAGGAACAGTTTAAATATTGTGTTTTTTCGCCATACCACCATACGTGGGCGTGGGGAGTAGGGGTATGCATCCTCCAGGAGTTGAAATTGACTCCTCCCCCAGAAATCAAAATACCCCCGGAAATCAAATTTTGATATTTTTTTTGCTTTTTTAGCGATTTTTTGATGCCATTGGATAGTGCTCGATGAGAAACGTCGATAAATGGTAGTTTTTTTCGCCATACCACCACTTTTAACGACCATTTTTTAACCTTTGAAAATTGTTTCACCCCCAGAATTTCGGTGCTGCCCACCTATGCATACCACCATTTTTAAGACCATTTTTTGACCTTTGAAAAATCTTGCATCCCCCCAATTTCGGTGCTGCGTCTGGAAAAATAGTTTTTCCTTGAAAAATATAGACATTTTTTGGAATATTGCCAACGTCATTTCAGCTCCAGAAAAGTCGCTTCGCCTATTCAAATTTGTGTTTGGGAGGGTCGAGAACTCTTATGTTTCCTCTTGCCTTTTACAAAATCTATATTAACTACCCAATTTATAGTCTGCTCTGCACGTGAGCATAAATTTTTACAAAATATCACTGACCATAAGCCGAAAGATTGCGATTATTGCATTGATCTTAGGTAGCGCGTTAGCGCGTACCTATAATATACTTGGGTACCCCCAACACCTGTGCACCCCTACAGCTATAACGGGACACTTCTGGAAGGTGCGGTTTTTTTTTAAAAGAAAGATAATAAAAAAATTCGCTGCTCGTGTTTTTTTGTTTTTCTTGAAACTCAAAATTGACTGTGTAAAGAAGGTGTAAAAAGTTTTTGTGTAACGTTATAACATGAGACAAATTTTGGGACCTTTTTACTGCGGCATGTGGACAACTGAGTATTGATGACTCGAAGGATTGAACAGGATAGGATAATAGAAGGATGAATTCTACAAATAGCACTTTTTTGTTTTTTGAAATTCGCATTAGTTATCGAACAGCAGTGTAAAGAGTGCGAAAATCTGGGGGTGAAAAAGCACTTTTTGGTCGAGTTTTCAACCTTCCTATGTCCGATACTAACTCCGGTTATGAGGTTTTTAAAATGTTTTCTGACAGAAATGTAGAGCGGACTCAAGGGCTACATTCTGCATATAAGCAAAGTCTTCTATGCTCTATGGTGAGTTAGATCCTGGGGTTTAAAATTTACACTCTAGTGGGATGGTGTAAAAAAACGGATTTTAACTTTAAGATTTCTCTGCCAAATTTTTCCGCTTATGAGTCAGTGCAAATCGAAGACAGCATTAATAAAGTGCCTCACAGGGGCTAAATATCGCAGCAAACCGCATTTAAAAAAACGCAATATTGAGTTATTTATGGGGGTGTAAAGTTCGAAATCAGAGGTAAAAAATGGGCGAAAAAACACGTTTTTTCCGAAGTTTGATTGATAAATCATACCAAATAATTTTTGCAACAGAATTTTGGCACACAGGAATGTACTACTGATTTAAAGTTGCCAACGAAATTGTACCAAACCGAATTTCTTTCAAACTCAATGGGGAGTTCGGTACGGAATTTTAAAGTTTTACAGTGTTCTAAATGATGGAAAATACGTTTTTGTTGCGTTTTTTGTTCGCCACTTTCTCTGTCCAGAAGTCGGGATAAGTCTAATAGAATAAAAATAAAGTGCTTTATATCGGGTGCAGCTGTCAAAGCAAATTGTCTATACATTAATATTTAGCGAGTGTAAAGTCAAAAATTCTGGAGTTTAAAATGCATTTCTGTCTTGTTTTTTCTGCCTGCTTCTCCGGTTACGAGTCAGGGACACGTTTATCAAGTCTAGAAATGGACCAGGAAACCAAATTTTGATATACCAGTCTGGCGCATATGTTTACACTCTACGGTGTTGTAAAGTAGTTTACACCAATTGTTAGTTTGCCCATAGAACATTATGTAGACTTAATTTTTTCATAAATATTAATCGTAATATCGGAACAATATCAAAATTACGAATCTGACTAAAATCTTCTCTACACTAGGTGTGCACATGATAGTTTACACTACATATGTATTTATCTTCGTTTTTGAGCATTCCAGAAACCTAATTTTTCCTTGGAGTCTAGAAGTTTTCAAAGGATCAAATGTGAGACGTCACGTAGGCGCGTTTGTTTACATCCAACAGTGATGTAAAAGTAGCCTACAATCATTGTTTATATGTCCTCAGACCATTGTAGAGACATAATTTTTTTCATGAATGTTGATCATAATATCCGAGTAATTTTTTACACCGCATGTTAGCCTTTGTTCTAGAGCATTGCAAAAACCGAAATTTTTTTCCTGAGATATAAAAATTTACAGGGAATGAAATATATACGTCAGTTGGGCGCGCTTTTGCTTACACTCAGCAGTATTGCAAAGTGGTTTAAACCTACTGTTTATTGTCTTTAAAACATTATGGAGACTCATTTTTTCCATAAATGTTGAAAGAAATATCGGAGCAATATCAAAATTACGAATCCGACTAAAATATTCTTTACGCTATGTGTTTGTGTAAAGTTTACGTTACGTGTTAACCTTTCTGCATCCGATAGACTCGCAGAGACTTTGTAACTGAAGTCAAGAAATTTTCAAGGATTCATATGTGAGACATCAATTAAGTGAGTTTGTTTACCCTCAAAAGTAATCTAAAGTGATTTAAAAATTATGTTCAAGTGTCCTTAGATCATTGAAGAGATGTAATTTTGTCTTAAATGGGTTGCATTAAAGTTAAATCTTTCTGAAGCCGTGTTTATAATATGTTTCACAAAAATCTTGCACATGGAGAGCTATCGTTTAATTGATGTAAATTGCCTGCAAAAGTGGTTTAAAATGAACCAGCAATCACACTACTGTGCACAGAAGTCGACAAAGATATACAGCTTTATTGTAATCATGTACATTAATAAGCCGTAAACTGTTAGTATTCTCTACACCTAGTAGTTGTGTGTAGTTTGCACTTATTCATTTGTTGTTAATATGTAGTCTATACTTACAAATTTATTTTTACTACCAAATCAAAGCGTTAGTGTTCCTTACATTTGAATTCCTAATGGTAGGTTTTAACTTTAAGTTCCTCTTGGTTTACAACTCTCGCTTAGCAAGCTCATTTTTCAAAACTTTTTCATAGCGATCAGATTAGTTGGCGTTTAGTTTGGAATTGGTGGACGGTCGTTATTTTATTACTCGGCTTAAATAAAGCAAGTGACTATCTTTTGATTATTTTCTTTATCGCAAATTCAAACACCCAATTTTCAATTTGAAAATTGATCCAATTTTCAATTTGAAAATTGAAAATTGGGTGTTTTCAATGTCAAAAGTCACAACACATTGTGCTTGTGTATTGATTGAGTGAGGATTTGCAATGTGAATTCGTTGGTTAAATTTTTGTGCTTGATTATAAGTGAACTGCACATTAAGAAGAAATAACTTAATGCAGTTTTAATTTGAAAATGGATGGTGTCAATAAGGTTGTCTTGTTTAAAAAGGATAATGCTGATGTTAAGAACAATATTGTTTTCCGCGTTCTTGGACTGTTGTCATTATTGTGGCATGTTACTGATTGTGTTTACTGACTGATGTACTGAAATCACGCTAATTAAAAGTAGTGTACTAGCAAAGAAAAATGCTCCGATGGAACAAAAAAGATGAATATACTTGGAATTGTGAATTATTATGGATGTAAAAGGAGGGGACTAGGAAAAAATCTACCTGAAGTCGGAAAATCTGCTAAAAATCGCACTTTCTTAAGCAACGCAAAAAAAATCGATGTATATTCTGCGGCCTCTAAAAAGTGTGTATTTTTTAAATAATGTTCGAAGTTTCAGATAAGAGTGTATAAACGAAATCTATCAAGGTTACTTTTTTAAATTGCTGGCACCTGATTGATAGAAAACTAAGAGGTATTGTATTTAAAGTTGTTTTATTTTTATGAGCATTATAGCAAGCAAAAGCAGGAGCCGATTGATTAGTGCACACAATCGTTTCGGGCATGCTAGTGTATCTACATTAAGTCTGTTTCAAGTCAACTTACGCGTTTCTACTGTTTTAAACCAACCATGTCTTCAATTGTCTTCGATGTTTGCTATTTCATTCAATTGGCTTGGAAGACTGTTAGTTTACTTAATATCATTTCCCATAGCTACTGCATAGCTAACGTGCTGCTGTTTCAATCATTGTTATGGTTGAATATTTATTTTAATCTGTTGGCCGCAGAATATACATCGATTTTTTGCGTTGCTTAGAGAAAGTGCGATTTTTAGCAGATTTTTCCGACTTTTTAGGTAGATTTTTCCTAGTCCCCTCCTTTTACATCCATAATAATCCACAATTCCAAGTATATTCATCTTTTTTGTCTCGCATCGGAGCATTTTTCTTTGCTTCTTGAGTATACTTATCGTATCTATTGGCCTACCGTCGAAAATAATCCTTAGGATTTGTGCCCAGACTTATAATGCGAAGCAGACTATAGTCGGCAGGTGGTACCTATACCTACTGTAGTCAGTTTCACACAAGTTTGGGCATCTCCGACAAAAAACCTGACAGATTGCGATTATAGCATTTATCTGATATATAATTATCGTAATTTGCCGGATTATTGTCGAAGAAAATTCTTAAAATTTATGCCCAAACTTATGTGAAGCAGACTATATTACTGTCTTATATGCTTATCTTTCGGTAACTTTATTATGGTCGAGATCACAAAACACCTTTAGCAAATCTGCCAAATGTACATACTTGCCTATGTGAGCATACGTGGGCGTCGGGTGTATGCACCCCACAGAAGGCTGAATACCCCCAGAAGAAACCAAAATATCACCCAGAATTCAATTTTATTTTTTTTGTTTTTTTCGCAATTTTTTGATGCCAATGGATAGTGCTCGATAAGAAACGTTAAAAAATTGTGTTTTTTCGCCATACCACCGTTTGAAAAGACCATTTTTTGACCTTTGAAAAATCTTGCACACCCTTCCCCAGAATTTTGGTGCTGCCCGCCCACCTATGCATGTGTGTAAATGATACACGTCATCAATAATCAGCAGAAATTACACAAATATGAAGCGATTTAACTTCACAAAATCGCGTTTGCAGCTACAAGATCGTTTACTTCGTAGATTAATCCATTGACCAAGGCAAGTTTTTTGACCAAGAAGAGCCCATAAACTTAAAGAATTGCGTTTTCCTTCGCCCACGCATCGATCTCTATGAGGTTGCCGAGCAGTTCTTTGGCATTCCACGCAAATTTTCGCGCCTTTCCGGAACGTATGCCTTGAGTCTGATACCTTGCACTTGACATTCACCCACTGTGACTCGAATATAGCGCAATAACTGAAAATTTTAATTTATCTCCTAACCATGGCCTAGGACTCAGCATGCGTACTCCAAATAAGCAATTCAAGGAATGAATTGAAAATATGCAGTAGTACAGTAGAAGAATAGAAAATGAAGCAAGTTCATACAATTAGGGCAAATGTGGGCGTGGGGGTCTCTAGGATAGTGCACCCTCCAGAAGGTTGAGTAGCTACCCCCCAAAGTGAAATACCCTCTCTGTAGGATTCAATTTTTGAAATTTTCTGCTTTTTTTCGCGACTTTTTTGATGCCAATGGATAATTCTCGATAAGAAACATTTAAAAATGGCATTTTTTCGCCATACCACCATTATTGAGACCGTTTTCTGACCTTACGCACCCCCACAACCCGCCAGAATTTTGGTGCTGCCCATTTATAAGTTAAGGTAAAAGGTGCGGTTACAGAAAAGTGCTACTGAACTCGCCTAGTTGTCCTCAAAAATAAGCTGCTGATGAACAATATTTTAAGAATCTCTCACGCAGATCTCCAGCAGAAATTACTGTACAATCAACAACCTGTTAAACTGGTACCAATTTAGACTCCAAAAGAACGGATTTACTGTATGTTACATATGCATCTATATACCCACCTTATTTATTTAGTTGGGCATGCATGCTTGGAATAAGGAAAAATGTAAATACATTACATATATATATACACATATATATATATATATATATATATATATATATATATATATATATATATATATATATATATATATATATATATATATATATATATATATATATATATATATATATATATATATATATATATATATATGACGACGTCTTTATGTCTTCAAAAAACAGAAGCAATTGTAGGTAGCGCGTACACACAGTGCGTGCGGGCTTTGGGGGGCATGCACCCCCCTCACCAGAAGTTGAAATACCCCCCCAGAAATCAAATACCCCCAGAAAATTTTTTTTGCTTTTTAAGCAATTTTTTGATGCCATTGGATAGAGCTTGATGAGAAACGTCGAAAAATGGTGTTTTTTTCGCCATATCATCATTTTTAAGGCCATTTTTGACCTTTAAAATTTTTTCATCCCCTCCTCCAGAAATTTTTTCACCCCCCCCCAGAATTTTGGTGCTGCCACCTATGAGCGCGTACCTATAATATACTTGGCAGTACTCCCAACATATTTCCCGCACCCTATAGCTATAACGGGACGCATCTAAGAAGTGCGGTTTTTTAAACGATAGATGTTAATAAATTCGCTTAGCACTCAAAGCCCAGCTAGAATGAGCGTGTAAAGTTGTGTTTTTTATTTTTCTTAGCACTCAAAGCCCAGCTAGAAATGAGCGTGTAACGTTTACACCCAAAATCCAAATCATAATTCATTGCTTGCGGGGGGCCACATTTTTTTAAATGTGGCCCATGAACTGTATGTCACGAATCTATTTAAAATTTTTGTACAATAATAGGCTCTGGCCCTACAGTGAGACAAATGTCAAATTGAAAATTTTTCCATTCTGCTGCCCGTAAATAACTCAAGTTAAGCAATTTGTATAAGCTGATGTAGCATTTAATTCTGTAGAACATGAATTTCTCTGAAAAAGCTTTTTCTGTTTTTTTTTAAATTCGTGCTGGTTCTAGATATACAGTGCGCTAAGCGTAAAGAACTAAGATTTAAAAAGACGTTCTCTCTGTTTTTTGACTGCCCTGTTCGCTGGTTAAAAGTTGCGACCTGACAGCTATAATTTAAATAGAGTAGGCTTCAAGGGCTACATGTGGAATTTGACCGCGTTCATATAAAGTCAATACGGCGTTAATTGTTTTGATTTAATGTTTACACTCTGGGGTGATGAAAAACATACGTTTTTACCTCTTTTCCAGTTTGCCAGCCCCTCCGGTTCTCGATAAGGGCGTGCAAAGTATAATAAAAATAAAGTTACGTCTTCAGGGATACTCATCGCATTTATACGCGTTCCTTCAGACTCAATGCAGAGTCAAGTCTGGAAGTGTAAAGTTTAAACTCTAGGGTAAAAAAACATGTTTTTTTACCGTTTTTTGTATGCTTATGTATCGAGTGGTGTGGAATATTGTGAAAAAGAGGCACGTATAAATAGTTAACCACCGCACTTAGTCGTGTTTCTTTACACTCAATACGGAGTTAGTCCTGGCGGTGTAAAGTAAGAGCTATTGGGTGAAAATGTATTTTGCCGGGTATTTTTTGGTCAGCTTCTCTCAATATGAGTTTGGGGACCCGATCTTAATAAATACTGCGATTGTTCAGCTTGTGTGCGAAATATGCGCATGTAGTCTTATACACTGACCTTAAAAGCTTTTAAGCTTATAAATTAGATCTAGACCTTCTTAGAAAAAGAAAGCAAAAACACACAATCAGTAATAATTAAGGTGCGTAGCCAGGATTTCTTGACCGGGGTGCGAGCACAGTTTAAAGTATGACCACTCTAGCTTAGCTTGTTTAATCTCCTATTCAGCTTCTGAGCTTATCAAAAATAGCTTGAGTGGCTAAATTTTCCAAGAGATAACATGATCTTAACATAGTTCTAGCGTTTTTGCATTGAAGCTCCTTTCGTTTTATGACGCTATTTTCCTAACTTTAACATGCGGGACCGTATCTGCCTCACGGGAACGCAGGCCATGTAAATATTCTCGACCAGGGATTGCTAAACCACATCCAGAGCTGTTGGGGGTGTGGGGGTATGCAACCATACGTGGGCAGCAAGTAGCACTCTGGGGGGGGGGTCTGAGTTCTTTGAAGGTCCAGCACCGGCCTGAAATATGGTGGTATGGCGATAAAGACACCATTTTTCTGATTGCAGCCTCTCAATTCAAACACTGTCCATTGGCATCAAGTAATTGCGAGAAAACGAAAAAATTTTTCAAAAACTGAATTCTGGGGGGGGTGGTATTTCGATTTCTGGGGGGGGTATTTTGGTTTCTGGGGGTGCACACCCAGCCCCAAACTACCACGCCCAGGTGTGTGTGCAACCTCCTGAGAAACCTAACATACCCCCCCCCCCAATCTTTTAAAAATTTTATATCGTTTTTTCGCAATTTTTTGATGCCAATGGATAGTGCTCGATGAGAAATGTTGGAAAATGGTGTTTTTTCGCCATACCTCACATTGTTAAGGCCATTTTTTGATCTTTGAAAAGTTTTGCACCCCCCCAGAATTTTGTTGCCGCCCACCTATGGTGCTAGCACAGTTTAAAGTGTAACCACTCAATCACAAGTTCTTACATAAATCTAGTATTCAGCATTAACAACTAATCGAAAACAGCTGAAAGCGCTTAATTTCTTACGAGCTAACATGATCTGTAAAATTTTCTAGCGTTTTTGCATACATTTTAAAGCTTCTTTCGTTTTTCCGGCACTGTTTCTCTAAGTTTATCATGCGGCCGCACCACCTGCACCCCGGCCCTGACTACAATGGTAAAAGCGTCGGATTTGCAATCGAGAAAAAGATGGGTAGTAGCAAGAAAAAGTGCTCCGATAGAACAAAAAGGACGAATATACGAGTACTTGGAAACACACTTTATTAGTGACATACAAGATGAGGACTAGAAAAGGCACCCATGCATGCGAATATCATAAGAATCTGCTGAAACATTAGACTTTCTCGAAGCAATAAAAAAATCGAAGTATTTTATGCGGTCTCTAAAAATGAGTTGTCCTTTCGGGACATTTTTTACTGGTTCACTCATAAAAGAGCTTATGAACAAATTCTGATACGTATTAAATTTAAATGGAATCCGCATCTTATTTGTATCGTTATTGTGTATTCTACTCAAATTTCCATTCTGTCATTATGTGTACACCAATATCCTGATTTAGTCGTAATTCTTATTGTCTTTTTCATGATTCTTATCTTTAGTGGAAAATTGTTCATGCGCTGTATATTCATTGTTTGTCACTATTTAACGCCCTTACTGCGCTTTGTAGAATTGATCGCACTTAAAGTTAATAATCCGGAAGATTTGCGTTCTTTTAATTCAAAGTGAATGAACATTTCTTTTTGGATGATGCACTGATTATGTTTTTTCTTTTTAGACCGCAGAATGTACTTGGGTTTTTGCATCGCTTCAAGAAAGTCTAACTTTTTAACAGATTCTTTTGATTTTGGCTAGGTGACTTTCCCTAGTCACTATCTTTTATATCCTCAATAAAGCGTGTTCCCAAGTACATATATTCGCCCTTTTTTGTTCAATCGCAGAATTTCCCCTTGACTAGTTTAAAAATACTCGCATAAATTTCAATGTGTATAAATAATTTCATGTTCATGTAAAAACTTCTAATCATAAAATTGCATACCTAATATGAACTAGTTATTTTTAAAAAACCGCACACTGCTAAAAAGGTATTCTGTAACGTATATTTGAAACTAGCAAATGGAAGTTAACCAGAATGCAGTACAGTGCTTGTTTGCTTGTTTAGTGAAATTTTATTAAATAAGGGAAGCTTTTGTTCCAAATCCAAAGCTTTTCTCCTAAAACTACATAGTTAGAATTTTGGCGTAAAAATTTTTCAAAAATTTTTACAAAAATTGAGATGGTCACTTGTCAGCAAATGCATGTATACTGCTGAAATTTTCAGCGTTTGGAGACACAAACATTAAAAACAAATACGAAAAACTTTATTTTACACATTTAAATAATTTTTCTATAAAGTTACAGTAAGCGGGACTCAAGCCATTACCCATATAATCTTCGAAAGACAGTTTTGATCAGAAGCGGAACTGTTCGAAGGAGTCATTGATTTTTTGTTTACAGACCTTTCCAGGTCCAAAAGTTTGCTCTTTCAAGTGTGCAATATTGTTAATTCACATTTTGTGCAAGAATAATTCGAAATTTTTCTATGAGCTGTTAGACATCACTACTTCGGCTAAAATTTTTCAAAAAAATTTTTGTTAAATGAAACGTAAACAACAGCGTGCTGCTTGAATCGATACTTTGAAAATTTCGCAAAATACAGAAAGTCCGAAAAAGCATTTTACTGGGCTCTTTAAACTCATAATCACATCTTCTTTTAAAGGTTTCTGTCTCCAAGAGAAAATATTTTAAACAGATGCAGAAAATTTTTACAATTTTATCTTTGCCAAATCGAGGTGTTTAGAAATTTAGTTAGCATTTATACGAGACTTATTCACAAAAATAAATGATCATAGTACAAGTGTCACCACATTTATAAGACCAACTAAAATTTATCTTCAGATTTTGTCAAGTCACTCCTAAATTTGACTCACTTTTTATTATCGTCTTGTTCATGCAGATGATCAGCCATATTGTAGACGTATCTGTCATGCTTACTGTAAGTTCGAGCTCGTCCTAATTCATAAGGCAACAGTTGAGCAATTTTGTCTGTAAAATGAACAAAGATCAATATTTGAAATGATTTTGCGAACATATATCTCGTACATTTCAGTTTCGAGCAAAAGGCGAACAGAAAAAGCAAAAATTAATTAGGTATACCTGACTTATCAATAAGGATGCACAAACGGTTTCAGAAAAGCAATTTCACACGTCAAACAAAAAGAAAATTAATTTAATAAACGTGAGATGAAAATGCGAAAGATTTCCAGTCTTTTATCCTGAAAATATTTTTTATTTTTAAATAATCATTATTTCACAAATCTACGTTGTAGTTATTCAGTGAGATTTATATCTTATCGAATGAGGTGATCGCAGCAAAAAATATTGAAAGCATAACAAGTTTTTTTAGCTGATATTCCCTCGCAAGACTGTGCCCACCTCATCGAGTCTTCTGCCACATCACGTGTCCTGCATCGGTCCGTTTTCTGCCCATAGGTGTACAGCATGACCGGCCTGGGGGTCAGCTGGTCTGGTAGGGTCAGCCAGATAGCTTTTTTGAATCAAAATGGTCTCTAAACCAAATGCTAAAAGTAGTGTAAAAAATACGTGAATCCACAGTTCCTTGCCAATTTCAAACACTTTTGCAGAAAAATTGCAAGTTGCATACATTTACGGCCTTCATTTTGCCTTATCCTCCGCAGAGAATGTTACATTTTCAATTTTTGGGGTAACAGACCCCTGACCTCATCTGACCATAACTTTTCATCCCCATCTCAACGTTTGTATTACCGCTTCGGAATTCCCATCAGGCGACGTACATAGTAGGAAGTGGATCTGGAACTTTTCAAAATTCCACTTTTACGTTCTTTATTTAATCGAGTTTGTGGGACTGACGTTGACGAAGAGTAAGCTGCGGGGAGTTCAAATTTTATACGAGAATAATCTGATTCCGCCCAACCGTACGAATAAAACTTACAGAGTGGGGTCCCTGATTCTGTCCGCATGCCTTAATATTTTAATTAGACGCATTGTGCGGCCGATCTGTCCAGTATCAAAAATGGCTCCTCGAAGAGATTTGAACGTCGGAAAAAATCCTTTATTCAAAATTTAGATAATTCCGAGTATTTCCGTGAGAATTCCGATTGTCTTGGTCATTATCCCCCCCCCAAAACCTCCCATTCCGCTTTCTAAATTTCAGATCCCCAGACTTCCATCGAATGCGCATAACTTGCAGATAATGCTCAGAAATAATAATAAAGTGTTTTATAGCCACAAAGAGCAAACCTTCTCTAATTGGACACGCTCGCTTCTCAACTAATGCCGGACATTTCCGGCCTCCATTTCGAGGTTGAATTAAAACCCGCCTGGTTCGTTTTGTGACGCCGTAAAAACTTTTCCTTCCGCTTAAACATTCAGTCCATTTAGACCAAGCACTAACCTTACAGTGGTATCCTGTTAAAATAGAATGGACTTGCAAAAATCACGTATTTCCACGACGCATGTGTTTACGATATGCATAATTACGTCTTACATTATTTACTAATTTATTTCTTCTAAATAGCTAGTTTAGTTGTTTTGCATTCTTTATATATTTAATTAAATGACAAATGCAAGTTGCGGGGTCGCAGCCATAGATGCACAGCATGACTCACCTGGGGAGTGTCAGGCGGTCTGGAGGGTTCAAAAATTGAGCTTTTGTAGATCAAAATGACCTCAAAAAGTGGCACTAAAATAGCGTTAAAAATGTTAATACACAGTTTCTGATCAATTTAAAGCTCTTTTAGAGAAATTTTTCAATATCATCTATTTTTGGCCTTCATTTTGCTTCATTTCCCGAAAAATTTCCAATTTTTTTCCACTCTTTGGGGTCTAGACCACACATGGACGTAGGGGTTTGGTAAGGTTTATACCCCCAGAAGATGAAATACCCCCGCAGATTATTGTAGACCCCCAGAATTCTATTTTTAGTAACATTTTTGGCGATTTATCCAATCCTAACCCTCCAGAATTTTGGTGCTGCTCATGTATGGTCTAGACCCCCGAACCCTCCCCGCCCGCGTGCGTGTCTGGTTAGATGCACACAGCACTGCCAGACTGGGAGCCAACCGGTCCAGAGCGCTTTTTAAGCCAAACTAGCCTCAAAAACTAAAATAAATGCTAAAATAGCGTATAAAAACTAAACTATTTACATTAATGCACAGTTTCAGATCAGTGCTTTAGGAGGAAATTATTGATTTTATCCATCTTTGGCCTTTATTCCGTCTAATTATTCCCAAACAATTCCCAATTTTTCCAATTTGGCGAAACCCCCTCACGTGCATGTCTGGTCGCATCGCTCGCAACCTACCTCAACCGTAAAAATTTCCTTAAAGACCACCCGAAATATGAGTAAATCTATGCTGTCAGAAAATGCTCAAATTCAGTTCCGCTTATAGTTTTTTTCACGATTTGCTCCAAGCACTATCAAAAGACGTTTAATCGCAAGGTTTAAGAAAGAAGTATAAAAATATGGGTAAACTTTGCATTTATATAATGAAACCTGCAATCTTTAATGTGAGTGATGGCTTGAAACTATGCTGAATCTGAGCGTGAATTGAATTATTTCATAAGCATGAAAAATTTTGGAAGTTGTAGACACGTACTGGTGTTAAACATAATTTCAAATTTTTCTCAGAAAGTTTGAACTCTTTTATGTACCTCAATGGATGAAGCACGCTGAAAAATTGATAAGGTATTGACGATAAAGAAACTGATGGGAGGTCACCTAGAGTTTAAGATAGACATTAAAATATTTAAAGTTATCTACTTTGATTAGCCGTGAATCCTACTACTGTTCAATTTCTAAAATAGTTCTAAAATCTTAAATTTCAAATTAGAACATTTTTGTTTTTAATTTTTCAGAATTATAAAGTTTATGTCTTCATTCGCAAAATAATGTTCGAAAAATTGAGTTTAAAATTCTTATTAGTGTTATAGCAAAATTATGGAATTATAAATTTTTAGGAGACACACACAACACAACCATCTGTATGTACGAGTTTGATGCAACAACAGTGTGAATGTTTTGAAAATGCAAGATCACATTGAATTACGGTGTTTTTATAGGAAAATGCATGCTTAATTGAGTGATTAGTCCAACTGATCTGATATAAGGCATAACGCAGTAATTTGTAAGAATGATAAAATAGCTGAAGGGCGAATATTGTGACAGCAGTATGCAGATTTTTTCAGAGAAGCAAGAGCGAATTGTATACAATCGACGTACAATGTTACAATTTCTTATCAGTTAAGGTTTTATAAATAAGAGTAGCAACCATAGCTGCAAGGCATGCCCAATGTAATGAGAGGGGTCAGCCGGCCTAGGTGGTCAAGAATTGGGCTATTTTGGGGCCAAAATGACCTCAAAAACTGGTGTAGGCGCCAAAATTGCGTCAAAATAATACACAGTTTTCGGTCAATTTTAAGCACTTTAGGACAAAATTTTTAATTTTCATCAATTTTTTTGCCTTCTTTTTGCCTCATTTTACCGAGAAATTTCTCATTTTCCATTCTGAGGGTATAAACCCGCCCCAAACCCCCACTTGCGTGTCTGGTAGCAAAAGTTTCGTTTCAGTACGTAAGCTTTAATCTGGATAACTTATAAAGGTATTGACTTTTAGTGATCTATCATCAATAGCTGAAAATTAAAATTTTGAATAACAGAAAGAAGATGACATTAAAAAATTTTGACATTTATCCATGCTAGGAGACGTTAAGAACTGTCAGGTAACATAGAACAAAGCTCAATGCTTAAGCAGCGTTTTGCATTTTTTCCGATGCCTTGTGCAGATTTTCGCATTAATCTGTCTGCGAATTTCAGACTAATCATGCGCGTTTTGAGACTTTCAAAAATTTTAAAAATTTGTCAATTTTTTGATGATTCTGCTTATCTAAAGATGACAAAAGCCGCAATTTCACGCGAAGTGGAAGGATTTTTCGAATTGTTTCCGACAATATTAGGAAAATATGGGGTTCCACCCTACAGCATGGGAATTCTAGGGGGAGGTTAGGCCCAAAAAATTTTCAAAAAGTTCAATTATAGTGCTAAAAACGACGGGTACACGCCAAAAAAACTGTTTTTAGACGTTTCGGACAATGTTCGTTCTTTTTAAAACATGAAAACAAAGAAATTTGGAAAAAATTTGAAAAAATCGAAAAAAATAAAATATATTTCTAAAATGTGTATATGGCGCGAAGCGCCGAAAATTCGAGACTTTTGAGCCAAAAATGAGCTAAAAAGCTCAAAAAGGCACACTTTTTACAATTTTTACCAAAAAATCGACTATTCTGAGGGGTCGCTCGCAGCCATTTTGCTGGGGGTCAGTAGCCATTCTGAGGGGTCAAAACCCCACCCCAGAAAAAATATGGTTCCGCTTCATACACGAACTGCATGGGAATTCTGTCAGGTCCAAAAATTGTTAAAAATTGCCATTTTTGGATTAAAAAAAACATATGATACACGTCAAAAACACTGTTTTTGACGTTTTTGAACAATGTTCGTTTTGTACATAAAATATAAAAATATAGAAAGAATTTTGAAAAAATTTGAAGAAATCGAGTAAATTGAACACAATATAGTCGAAAATGTGTATATGGCGCGAAGCGCCGAAAATTTTTGACTTTTGAGTCAGAAACGCTTAAAAAGGCACACTTTTTACAATTATTACGAAAAATTGTTAATCCTGAGGGGTCGCAGCCATTTTGCGGAGAGGGTGTTCAGTAGACATCCTGAGGGAAGGGGGTAAAAACCAACCTCTCAAGAATACATATTTTACGCCCTTTCGTCAAAAAATCCTGGATCCGCGAATAAGCAGTCTCCTCCATTTGTACAAATAAGGAGTACGCTTCTAGTGATCTTACGTGGACAAGCTTCTTTGTAATCCGAACAACAGTCTAAAAAAGTTCGGCAGTGTTCGTCGCAATAACACACTTCATCACGAACATTCCACGAATCCCGATCAACGACTTCGACACCGTCGTTCACTTTATCTTCGTCGACAATTTCGTAGCGAATTTCGTGCTTCCAAGCGCCGTTATCCATAACGACTAAAAGTGGATCGTCTCGGTGAGACCAAAGCGCAGCCGAATCCGCTCTGGTCCCGCCAAAATCCGAACCGTTCCCGCCTCCAAAATTTACGAGCGGACCGCGTCCGTCCTTCAAAGGAGTTTCGTGAAAGGGAATCGCCGATTCGGGCTCAAACATCACAGTCGAAAAACCTTTATTACCGCCGTCTCTCTCGTACAATGCTCGCCAATGCGGTTCAATCAGTTGATGTTTCTTTGTTGTTGACTTGAACTTTTCCTGATTGGGGGCCTTTCGCGGCTTTAGACGACGGGAGTCCTTAGATTGCAACGAACGCGAGGCGTGCGATGGCGCAGTTTCGATCGACTTGCACGAGAAGTTTCGGCCAGAGCAGCAAGCCCCAAATTGAACACATCCTCCGTTACTCAAATACGCTAACGATAAGTGGAGTAGTAGTACGGATAACAACATTTAAGATCGAATATAAGCGTTGGGCACAAATGCCGATTTGACCAGGAGGATTGGACAAGCGTAGAATTCTAGAATTGATAATATACTGAAATAAAAATCAAATGATTGGTTGATCTTAGCCCAGCGAAGCTAGCAAGTTAGCATTCGATTTCATATAAATTTGGACAATATGTAAGTTTTTAAAACTATAACCGACAATGAGCTGACAGATTGCGATTACAGCATTGATCTTATATGTATATAAGTATCGTAATCTGTCGGCCTATCGATAAAAATTCTTAAAGTTTATGCCCAAAGTTAAGAGAAACAGACTTTACATGTATATTTCAAGGTGCATAAAGAGATCAAAAAGTGTCTAATTTGTGTGCCGCGTATAATGAAGACGAAATGTGTTCTAAAAAACGACGCACAGGTATGTTTTTGCGAATAACGCAGCCAAACGATACGTTAAGCTAGAACACAGACTTGATTAATGGGTCTATTGCCCGAGGTTGTCTTTCCCGCCGTCTGCCATGCACGAAAAATAACCCTCGATCACTCGTTTTAACCAAGTGGCTTCTCAACGACTAAATTTAAAACGGAACTAATTAAGCTGTATGACCAATTAGTTCGAATCTAGCGGTAGAAAGAGGATAAAAATGGCAACGCATTTACCAGGTAAAGTAACCATGCCTTTACTTGAGTCTCACATTTTAATTTTTGCAAATTATTCCCATATGCCTCGGACCACCCGCGGGTTGTTTTCGGTGATCAGAGTATTTGGCTAGTGTTTGCGTGATTCATTATTTCCAGTGTATGCGAACAAATGCACTGCAGAAAAAATTAAATTACCGTTACCGAGGCATTATACGTGCGCCAAAATGTTCGCTTGATTCGTATAAAAAAGAGTGATACATGTACTTACATGACTTGCAATGGCAAAATTTGATGAGAAGGATAATTTTAGCATTCCAATTAACAAATTACCCATAAATCGCGTAATCAAAAAGCCTTTGCTCACGCGCTACGTCTCCTCATACCGACTACCAGAAGTCGCATAGGTATGTATGTACATATACGTACTTATGAAAATACATGCAGTAGATGATCCAGACGTTCTGTCCCGTTTCTCTGACCGTCCCGATTCATTGACCGCCCCGATTCTCCAACCATTCCGATTCTCCGTCTAATGCTGAAACAAGTCATTTTTGGATTCGCGCGAATCCCGCTTCTCCGACCATACCGATTCACCGACCGTCCCGATTTTCCGACCTTCCCAATTCTTCGACCGTTTCGATTCTTCGTCCACTGTGTTTTTAGTTATATTTAGTTATATTTATATTTTTATTTATTTATTATTTCCATTCACATTTTTATTTATAAATGTACCTATAAATTCTCTTAAATCGATAGAATATGATTTAAACGCAGGTAGTTTCAACAATCACAATTTAATCTACAGTCGGAGAAACGAAAAAGTCGGAAAATCGGGACGGTCGGTGAATCGGAAAACAATCATCGATCCAGAAGGGTATACAACTTCCTGGCTCAAGACAGGGCACCGACAGACGTTAAGTGTTTTGTTCTATTAGGGCCCGCCCTGTGTTTGTTCGGTAACGTCCCAACATGGCCACCAGTCCCAACACGGCCACCGTCCCAACACGGCCACCGTCCCAACACGGCCACCGTCCCAACACGGCCAGCGAAATTCCCAACACGGCCACCGTCCCAACACGGCCACCGTCCCAACATGGCCACCGTCCCAACACGGCCACCGTCCCAACACGGCCACCGTCCCAACATGGCCACCGTCCCAACATGGCCACCGTCCCAATATGGCCACCGTCTTAACAAAGCCACTGTCTCAACAAGGCCACCACCACACGTGGGCGTGGGGGTTTGGGGGTATGCATCCCCAGGAGTTCGAATACCCCAGAAACCAAAATACCCCCCAGAATTCAATTTCTGGAATTTGTTTTCCTTTTTTCGCGATGTTTTTACGCCACTAGATAATGCTTGATGAGAAACGTTGAAAAATGGTGTTTTCTTCGCCATACCACCATTTTTAAGACCATATTTGAAAAATTTTGCACCCCCAACCTTAGAATTTTGGTGCTGAATGTTTCCGATGCGCCCAACATGTACAGCCCGACCACAGTGCAGAACAATGCTTCGTTGCATTCAAAATTCTTTATGCATGTGAAAAAGTAACTTTAGTCATCATTTTAATTGCTGTCACATGTATATTCATGCCTACTTACCTTCCTGTAATTAACTATTGATACCTACTTAACTGATTAAAATACAGTGATAGTGGCCTTGTTGAGACAGTGGCTTTGTTGGGACGGTGGCCATGTTGGGACGGTGGCCGTGTTAGGACGGTGGCCGTGTTGGGACGCTGGCCGTGTTGGAATGGTGGCCATGTTGGGAATTTCAGTGGCCATGTTGGGACGGTGGCCGTGTTCGGACTGGTGGCCATGTTGGGACACAATCGTTTGTTCTGTTAAAAATGCTTACTTTTGTTCTTCTGAACCCGAGTAGTCAAGTCCTTGTTCTGAAAAAGACGAAAAGCATACAAACATTATAGGGGAGGAATGATGGGATTCGAAAACGAAATGAAACAACTTGAATTTGTTTTTAAAAAATTTCCTTAATCATTCATAACCCGACTTATTGCGTGTCTGATAGAATCGGCGGTGGAAAAAGTGTGAGGAATTTAGGGCTTAAAATCAGTTTTACACAAACTGCAGCGCTAAACAATAAGTAAGGTAGCCTTTGTATGTACATCACGCCCACCTCCGAAATATGTTTGGAATCATTGTTGCCCGATAGAGCTGAAGATGTTGGTCTTTTATCCCGATGGATCCTCTGTTGTGTTATGTTATGTGCCTCTAGTCAGTCAAAATTAATGCAAAATTAAAGTTTAGGCAGACAATTCGTTATTGATATTTGCGGATATTTCATATATGTAAGCTGCTAAAAAACGACAAAAATGTCTGCCGTATACTTGTTTGCTCGTCTTTTCCGTATTGTGTACGATCGGCTAATCTGAAAAAACGATTCCAAAAGGCCTTTCAACGTATAAAACGAAGAAAAATAGCGTATACGGACTTATGCAACGAATTGAAAGCCGTTCAAGATTCGTATTAAGCCAACGTACGTCGTACATCACTTAATTCGTAAATTCATGCGAATATTGTCAGAGTGCAAAAAATACTGTCAGCTTAATGTAAGTACCTAAATGTGTCTCGTTGTCCAGGTCATATTCTGTAAAGTCATATCGAATGTGCATTTCCAATGAGGAAGGCACAAAAGTTTTATTAGTTGCTGCAAAAATACACGTAGACATTTTGGAAATATCATTATGATGTCTAAGGTATCCAACTTTGAATGACATTTTGTACGTTTATCGTCTCTAACTAAATAGTATAGTTTGAATGCGATATAATAGCTATAATAGCACTAAAAATAGAATCATCGCGAATAATTAATTCTATTTTAGTCAATAACATGCAAAGCGCGCTTGGGCGTTCAAGCCACTGATGTTTGTGCTTGTGATTATTTTGACGATAGAAATGCCTCGTTTACAGTGAATATAACAATTACTTTGAATTCATAATGTTATACAGTGAAATGGCTCAAAAATAGTTTAAGAGTTCGAATAGCACAAAAACATCATTAATCTCTGAATTGAAGACAATATCAAGAATTTCTTGGAAAGTCTCGATTCTTTAAAACGTGCATCGTGAAAGATTGAAAAATCTGAATAATCTTGATTTTGCCTTATTTTCCCCTTAGAATTTCGTGTCTGCTTCTGAAAGAGTTGGCACATGGGGTCTAGAAGATCTAGACCCCAGACGGGCAAAGTGCAAATTTTTTGGACAAAATAACGCAAAATTAAGATCAAAATTGTGCAAAAATTTCAATTTTTTCAAAAGTGCTTGCAATTGACCAGAAACTGTCAAATATGATGCTATTTGGCATTTATACTATATTTTAAAGACCTTTATACCTCAAAAAAGCTCTTCACTTGAACCCTCAGAGATCGACACTGTTATGCCCAAAATTAAAAAATAGAATTTTTTTGGTGAAAATAAGACAAAAGAAATACCAAAAGCGAATGAAAATCAACTTTTTTCTACAAAAATGCACTTGACCAGAAAGTGTGACATAGTTTCTTGCAATATTGTAGCATTTATATGAGTTTTGAGGGCATTTTCGCTCAAAAAACTTTCTGCTTGACCCCTCAGACCAGCCTGCATCTATGATCTAAACCAGACAAGCAAGTGAGAGGGGAAATGTGGGTTCTAGAGACCACAACGAAAAAAATGAGAAATTCACTGAGAAAAATGAGGCAAAAAACGGGTTAAAATCAAAAATTTTTCTCAATAGAGCTCGGAATTGGCCAAAAACTATGTAGATTCTGTCATAATTTCAAGGCTATTTTAGCATTTATGCAAATTTTGTCTTATTTTGGCCCAAAAATTCATTATTCTATCTCCCTCGCATGTCTAATCATAGCAAACAAGACATGACATGAGGAGCCTTAACATCCAGCTAAAGAAAATAAAACTTAACACGGACAGTACGGCAACAAAACGGGTCAAAATGATAAAGTTATATCTTTCTGAGTTCAGCTTTCGTGGCAAAGGCATGAATTGCCATAATTTGACATTTAAAAATCTAGAGAAGAAAAATTTCTGATAATCTTTGCGTAATGTGACAGGTTTCATGTAGTACGTAAGAGCAGCCAAAAGTTCGAATTTTGCCACCATAAGCGTATTAGGGGGCGATGACGGCCGCCCCCATTGGACAAAATAAGTACTTGGCCAGATACAGGATGGATACGTACCTATGTATAAACATACTTTGTACTGATATTTGGCCATAGAATCGCAATTTTTCCTGCGCCCCGCATCGGTTGTACCTACCTATTCCATTTATTTAGTTTCTTAGTGACCTGAGAGCCATATACTCGTATTTGCAGTTTTCGTCCACTTTTAAAGCGTAAATTCTAAAAATTTTGTGCGCTTCGCGTTAATGCTTTAAATTACTCCAAATGCACAAACATAGGAAAATGAAGTAATTCAAGCCTTAATAGCTGGTTTTTGGACCTATTTTGGATTGTTTTGAGAAAAGTTGGGGTATCGCCCTCCCTTTCGGTTATTATAGATCCACCACCGTCACCATCGAGTGTTACCGCTTATATGCATTATTTAGGCTAATGAACATATTTGCGATGTCTCTCACATTTGAAAGAATGACAGAACATGAGGATAATTCTGCAGCTGAGCTGACCTAAATTGTCTAAAAGACTGATAACCAAACTTAAAGATTGAAAATCGACGATTATTCGCTGGACCGCTGAAGGTGGTTTAGGACTTAAATGTATAGGTGTATTGTACCTGACCCAGATGGCAGAACAGGACTATTTTACGCATAAATAGGTCGAAATAAGCATGAAAACATGGAGAGTTTGCATTTCATTCACTGGAACGGTTTGTATGACTTCATTATGTACAAGAAGGAATTGTTTTGATATGTCAATTATTACAAGCCTTTTAAGTCGAAAGCTAGAATGATGCAGAACGCTTTTTATCAGTTTTAGAAGACCATGGTTTTTCTATGAGATTTTTTATTGTCAGTGAAAGAACAAGTCTATAAAATGTGTTAAATGATGCTTCTAAGTGAAATGCGCACATTTGTGGTAATAGGTGTGCCAAGACTTGTGGGGCAATGTTGCGACCATGGCAGCGACCAAATTCTGGGGTATCTGATGGAGGCGGGCGCAAAATTGCAAAGAAAAGCATCATATCAATTCTGGGGGTCTGTCGGATTTAGTAATTGAATTTGTTGATACAAAGTAATAAAATCGCAAAGAACAGCGAAATAAGACAGAATGATTTGAAATTAGAAAATTATTAAAAAGTGTTTATAATTGCCCCTCGAAAGGATTTTTGTAATGATGATCCTAGGCCACAGTCTGTTTCATTTATGATTTTCAATCCATTTGACTGATCTTAGTCACAATGGATATTGAAAATTCAAACAGTTTTTATTTCTTAGATTTTCTTTCAAAAATCGACTCAGTACGTAAGTACATAACGTAAGAACATTAGTTATTCAATCAACAGTAATAAACGCACAATGATGAAGACAACAAAACAAGAATAAACGAAAGAAATAAACACACAAGATGAAGCTTGACAGAAACTGTTCCATTCAATACAAATAGACTATTGAAATTGTTGAAATTTTCCATTATTCTATCAGTTGAACATCGTTTAGCTTCTGTAGATGTTTTGCACGCTACTTTTTTAAGTTCACCGTTAGCATCATGCGATGAGGTGAAGGCCTTGGTCGATTTAGCAATTGTGTCGTAATTCATACTTTTTCTAGCACCATTATCGTTGTCAGTGAATGCGACAAACATCCAATTAATTCCAATCAGTTCTAATGAGTATCGAGCGTAAAACTGCTGGACATCAAATGAGCACCTAAGAGAAGTAAAAAAGTGGACTTTAAGTAGGTACGTATGTGACAATGAGGACGCTTTTCGTTCAGTTCTGATAATTAACACATTTGACAAAGGAGACGGTTACTCCAATTTTTTCTAAAAACATCGAAATAGTCGTTCCAGAAATTCGCTTATCACGCGCAAACTAATGTTTTTCATAACTTTCTTGATAGGTAGACAAAATCATTTCTGGTTCTGAAATATTCGGATAAAATTAGGAAAAACCCGCCGCAAAGCGCCGAAATATTCGAAAACAGGATAAAGAATAACCTAAGTTAACTAAAACTGCAGCTCCATTCACCTTTATATTACACATTAGGTGAAATCAGATATATAACAGGAAGATGAGGGATCCCATCACTTAATTTTTGTCGTCCCTCATCCTCCAAGTCAGGAAATTTTTTAACCTCTCCCCCGAACTTTGTTGACAACTTGCGTTTTTGGCCATTTTTAGGTGTTTTTCTGACATTTTCGACCTGAGATTGGGGTTCGTTTTCCCTCCCTCTAAAAATGACAGGAGGCTTCCACCCAAAATTTCGAGCCGTCACAAGTGCGGATGAAATGCATTTCTCTAATCAAGGAAAAACGATTTAAATTATTGCTCTTTAACCAACTGCGCCCAAATGGCACAAAACAGGCTCCTCGATTAATGTTGTGAAAGGTAAGAAAAAAGATAAAAGTTATCTGCCTTCGCAAACACAAATTCGAGTAGTGGAATCAACTTATCTTGAAAGAAATGAGTTTGACATTTTTCTTTTTAGAGAAATCCATTTTTTCAGGCTCATATTCGTCACAAAATGGGCCGATAGCACTCTTTTTGTAGCTATTCAAGAGGCGTAATAAGTGAAATAGGTCAAAATTAGCACAACTTAAGCAATTTGACAACAATTTGAGAATTAATTATTATCTTTTTCTCTTTTATCCTTTTGTTTCACAACACTATCTTAGGCTGCCAAGAAAGTCGAGAATGTCATTAATGAGTATCGAAAAAATCTGAAAAATCTGACAATCACCGAGAACCTGCGGAAAACTCATATTCATTCTTTATCTCGCCAAGTGTCTTGAGCCGACAGTGGGAGGGGGAAGTCTCCGCCCTCTCTAAATCTGTCACTGTTCACAACGGGAATAGTGGCAATGAGGTATAGATTAAACTAAAGTCCTTTATTTGTTCTCGTGTTAAAGCTAAAATATAATAGCAATGAGCAAGCATCGTGCATTAATTGATTCTTCAAACATGGAATGGAAAAAACAAGATTCTGTGACCTTTTCTTCAATGTGCACATTTGTCATACTTTTTACCGAGGGCGGGTTTAAAAGGGCGGGGCGGCCGTCCCATTGGCCCGGTGCAACATAGTTATTTAATAAACGTATTTTTCTAATGATTTCTAGCCATCGTCGGTCCAAATTCCTCAAATCTTCCAGATAATACTTAGTAATAACATCATTAAAAATTTCTAGTGCCTGGAAACCATCTTTTTTATTCAAAATCAGTTTTTAGGCAATGAAGATTTCGTAGCTCTAGATTTTCAGAGCGAAAACATGTTGATTACTTGTTTAGTTTCTCTTTAGCGAAAAGTAAATAGGGCGGTATGCGCCAATCCTTTTATATTGTGGAATGCATGAATACTACACAACAAATATACCTGCACTTCTATGCAGCTATCCAATAACCTTCCTTCAGCCAAATTTCAAACATAGCCGGATTTCCAATCAGAAAAAAATATACAGGTAATGAAATTTTGACAACACATGATTTCTCGCACTAATTTTCCGTAAGTTTTAACATTTTTAAATTAATATATTGCTCTACGAAAAACGGCTCTAAGTGAAATTCGATACAAAAACGGCGAAAAACGCTATTTTGCATCTAATAATTGACAAGTCTTTGAGACTACTTTTGACCAACGAGGGAAAATTAGGGAACCGCCATTAAATAAAAATTCTGCATCATCACATAAAATTGTTTAATCTTATCGAAGAGGTATTGCTCGAAAATAACCCAGCATAACTAAGACTCAATAGAGCAACTTTCTCAAAGGGAAGTACTATCAATCCAATATACAAAAGAATCTCAATACGTCTTAACACTTTGTAAAACCGGTTTTAAATTTCTACAGATTACCGGAAATAGTAAGCTCGTGTAAATCTTGATAATTATTCGTATTTCAAAGTAAAAAATTCATACCGACACATATTCGAAATTGACTCACCTTCCTATTAATTGAGCTGGACAACGATTCAATATTCCAGCATTGATGAGATCAATATTGAGCTTTTCAGTCTGACGAAATAATAAAAAGACGAGAGGCAGCGAATCATGTTTTCGCTCAGATGTCCTAGGAATTAAATAATAAAATATTGTCTTTCCAATGGACTGCAATTTTTGTCGCTCAAATCCGACCAGTGAATGCTCGGGAATGTTTATTACCAACCAGGAAACAAAAGAGCCTCGGCTACTATTGTACTGTTTTCTTTTTGTATAATCTTCACCATTTAGATCCAGTAACAGCAGAGCATATAGAGGTTCGTTATAAACGAACGAATTGCCTACAAAACAAAGATCCGTTGTGAAGTTAGCTTAGGGTTAAGTGCAAGGATATGCTTAGGGGCAAGCAAACCAATGGGGTAGCCAGGGTTTGGTTCGGGGTTGAAGACTATGCTGCATTAAATGCTTGGTTGGCATCATAAACGTAACGGCTTGAAATTTCGGGTGGGGGTCACCCCGGCCATTTCCAGGATAAGGGGTAGAGGGGTAAACTACCTCCAATTTTTTGCCAAAAATGGCCAAAAAACACCCAAAAACGGCAAAAAAATGCATTTAATTCCAAAAATCAAGAAAGGTGTCAAAAATTTTCTGGCTTCGGGGGGACGGGGGACAACCAACTTTGGGTGGGAGGAATTCCTCAAGCGTGGATAACGTTAGTGAATAACGTTAACTCCAAATAATGGACTCTCTTTGAAACTTCGATGACACGTTTCTCAGAATGAAAGTAAGTTTTTGCTCTTTCTGCTAAAAAATTGAAATAATGTTCAACAGCATTTCGTTTCGGTTTTTGATCTCACTAATAATGCCAATAGGTTTTAAATTGCATTTTTGAATTCAGAGCGGAATTCTGTACCATAATATCAAAATATTGTAATATTGAAGAATGCATTTTTAAAAAATTAACGTAATTCGAAAAACGTTAACGTTTAGCCACGATATGTAGGACAAATTTTATGCTTTGATTTGCATCCCACATGATGTCTTGTCTTCTAGCGAATCATGGAAAGAATTTTTGAGGGTATATCTAGTTTCAGGAAGGAATATTAGTTTGCTTAACAAATAAAGATTTATATGTACCCGGCAATTTCTCTTGCCTCTCCAGGTATACCCAAATTGCCCTCAGATACGACGAGAATACGAGCGACACCATTTTTTACGGCTAGGGGTCTCTGGAGTGGCGCGCCCAAGCGCCCCCAGTGGGGTCCGGGAAAATTTCACAAAAAGAGCACTTTAAGTTAAATTTTAACGTTAAAATTTTCGCAAAACTGGCCGAATCTTAGTTCTGAATTTAGCCTAAAAATAGCTAGAATTTAATAATTTCTATGTGCATACATCTTTTATGTATGCACAAAACATTTCACGTGCTTGCCGACGTAAAATTCTTTTTCGACCTCAGCTACATATCTGGAGCAGCAACGGGCCACTGTCAATGAGATATAAAATTTTTATCAATGGAAATCTTGTTCATATCGTTAACAGGTAAAATTTAAGGTCGTTTTATTAACAAGACACTTTAGAAAACAGAATGTGTGAAACACAAAAAAATTTTATCATTCTTACAAATCAAAATATAAATATACTTGTCACTGCTCGACGATAGTCGGGAAGAATGAAAGATAGTTTGAAAATGACTGAATACATCTCATTCAAACAAAAAATTCTAGTGACAAATATAAATATAGCCTTAACAAGGCAAAGCTACTACAAAGAAGCAAAAACGAAATAAATGTTGTTTGAGATTTTTCCCTGCGTTCGTTTTAAAATCAGCTCAAAATCGTAAATTTTATTTCATTTAATGCATTTTGCTATTTTCGATCTAGGAACAAGTATAAGTTCTATTTCGATTCACTTAACTTAGGTTTTACATCGGAAATGTTAAAAAATAAATACTTAATTGAAGGTAATCTTCTGGATCGACATATACAGTAACTTAACTTTAGCTTTTCAAATTTTACAAGAAATGTATAACCGTTTGGTCTGAATCACGAACTTAAACGTAGCTGAATAACATAGGAATTCGCAGTCAGGATATCAGAATGCCGCATATTAAAAAAAGAAAAAAAGCGCACACACGAAAACTTCAACACTTTTTCATTATATTAACTTTTGATTAATTTAGTCAGCTGTGCAAACCTTTCTGTACCTGAGGATTGATTTTGTTTTTTCCGGCTATCGGTGAATAAGGAACTACTAGGAATCTGACGAGTTCGCGTATACATTTTTATAACAGGCGGCGATTGAACGTCATTGATATCGATTAGCCCCTGACCTAATGGATCCAATGTTTTCTTCACTTCTCTTGAAAAAATAATTAAAAAGTAGCTGAAATAACAAATAAATCTATGACTCCTTGGATGCATGTTCGCAAATTAAAAACAAACGCCTAAATAGTTCCACACAGATATTCAATTACTGAACTAAATATATAAAGTCCCCTTTTATGGGCATAAAACATTGATCCAGTCCGCAAAATGATCGATGATATTAATTGCCAGGACGAATTTTTCTAACAATGACTTTATGGAGTTTATAAGCTCTCAGAAATGCTAAATAAATAATAAACCCACAAATTCAAAGTATTTACCATATTGATCAAACAATTTTAAGACTACACAAGCAAACGCACTAGACTGCTTACTTTTTTAATGTGAATTTTTAATGTTTGAAAATTGCTAAATACGTTTCTTTACTACGATTCTTAATATGTACAGGGTGGCCTATGAAAAAAGGCTACATTTTTTAATACGTCATAACCTCGGCTGATGTGAAAATAAAATTTTAAGACCAGCTGCATTATATAGGTAAACTTGTCTTTATTTGATCAACGTTTAAAATTTTGGCCAGCTTTCAGCGGTACCTGCAATACGGCAATTCGTTTACACCTCACTCTTTAAACCCTAGGGTTTCTGCATTGTATTACGTTACTGTGTATGTTGTTATCCTTTTTTGACATTATTGTTAAAAGGGGGTGCAAATTGATGGCAGGACCAATGACGCTATCGGCGTTAAAACAATATTAAAGTAGGGTGTAAACAAATCGCCGTAGCGCCTGAAGCACTGTATCTTGGCCAAATTTTTTAACACATTTGGAAAGAAGAGACTTTTGTCTATCGAATGCAGCCAGTTTGAAAGTTTGAAGTTTCAATGAGCCGAAGTAATGACCTGCCAAATCGGAATGTAGCCTTTTTTATGAGCCACCCTGCATATTCTTGAAAAATATGCAGTTCTCCTTTCTCGTCCAACAAAATTAGTGTATCCTTTGAAGCGAAAGACGATTCTCTAATTAGATTCTGTTTTCAGTTTGACCCTGCCTTTATATTTAAATCTGACTAATTTGTTCCTTTTTTTCTAAAAAACTAAGCAGCATAGGTCCTACAATCCACAGTAATAATTCTTTTCAAACGATTCTGATAAAAAGTAGAGATCCTTCCTACTTATGTAGATATTCTTGACAGCACAAATCGAAAACAACTGTTCGACTTTCATATTTGACAGTAATCCAAGTATCAATATTAACGTAGGGCAAGTTGTCGACGATCCATTTCCAGACATTTGGATGTGGAGACTTCGATTTAAGAAAAATGTCTGAAAAATAATGAACTTCTGAACAACTTTTTCATCATAATTTAAGCTCAGATTTGATAAACGAGCTATCACATAATATTCTTAGACATAAATTACACAGCCTGTTTAACATAAGTTTGGGCACGACTTGAAAGAATTTTCACCGACAGTTAATCGATTATTGAATTACTGTCAGTAGGAATTCTCAAAATTTTTTGCTCAGACTTACGTGAAACAGACAACATTTGATTTGTATTCTTAGGCGAATTGATTAGCCTGCTTGTAAATTATCTTATCAAAATTTTTCCATCTGGCAATACCGACTCAAAAGACCAGGCATGTAGCTGGCCTTCTGAACTTGGGGAGACCAAAATTTTGAGGGTTTTCTCTGAGAGCTCTACACATTATATTAGGAAAAATTTTAAAAAAATATAAATAATTAAACTTTATTTATTTAAAAAATATATTGCATAAAATGGCTACATAAATGATTTTTCAACATTATACCCAAGCTTGAGTATACTGAAAAATTGTTTAACCTGTTTTATACTCAATTCTGGTTGCAAAGAAAAACAATATGGAAAAGCATTATATGCGGAGCGTCAAACAATTTTGAAACATTCTTAATACCTTACTCAAACTTTAAGTATTGAAAGCCGAACGTCATTTTAAGAAAACGATAAATCCTGCGCGGAGCCTGAAATGGGTTTACTAGCTCAAAAGTGTGCTGAAATCTATTCTGGCTGTATTGGAAGACTTTTGTAAAAATAATCATACATCCAAAATTATAGGTGGACTAGTCCCCCTATTCCCAACAGCTACGTGTCTGCAAAAGGCTAACTGCGATCACCTTCTTTAAGCAAATAGGGACAATTGTTTGCATAGGTCGCACTCGATTCCTCAGCGGAGTACGCATCAAAACCAACGTTAATCCAATTCAGCCCGACCAAATCTAGATCAATGATTTCGGCGCTTTAAAATTTTTCAACACAAACTTTCGCACCGAAAAACGGAAAAATACTACGCACCACTTTTGTAGAAATTGAGCCTGGTTTAAATTATTTTCCTACGATGTTGCCAGCAACGTATGCTCTTAATAAATGAATTATATTTTGCTTTGAATCTCTTTCCTTAATAATAAGGATAAGTACCTTCCGTGATTTCCTAAGATTTGAGGAAATAAACGAAATTTTAAATTGCAAAATGAGTTCATACAATCGTCCTGAAATGTCCAGCTTTTCAAAACCTTCAGTTTCATAAAATTGACAATTTAACGGTTTTAAGTCTGCTCTTTATTAACATAGTCTACATGATTGATTAATTGACCCATAATCTGTTTTATTTATTCGAGAGCTTTTATGAAAAGTCTAATATAGGTAGGCATAAAAGTGTTTTGAAGAAATACGACAGAATTGATATCCTACAGTATAATGAGATATAGAATGAATGATCTTTTTCATTGTTAAACAGCAAAACCTCCAAGCCACTTTTGTAGCCTAATTCGTGTGAATTAAATCTAGCGAAAAAGCTCTCATATAAATGAAAAAGCTTATAGTCTGATAGTCGTTGGCGCATTTAAATTTTAAGATGCGATAAATGTGACAAAAAACTGCTCTATCATGCTGAAATTTGATAAAAATATAATTTTAATTAATACAGTGAGTATTGTGTGCAGTAATACTATGCATCGTAGGCTTGAAAACAACTTTTACTTGTATCACTTGACAATGAAAATTTATATAATTCACTTTGTTGCAATAATTGATTTAAGGAGTAGATTAATTTGATTTCAGATTTTGCACAAAAGTGCTTGAAATCGAACAGGATCCCAGAAATAATGGCGTTAACTTTCTGTTCTTTTTAAATGCATTCCAGCTCTCCAGCTTGAAAAATTTAACGATGGCTGACCAGGCTGACTCACAGACCAGCCATGCATGCAACGTGGTTGGAAATTCAAATTTACAACAATCTACAGTGATTGTCATCATACATGTAACAGGGGGGATGGGGGATCCTTCCACCCAAAGTCGGACGTCCCTTCATCCCCCCAAAGCCAGAAAATTTTTGACCGCCCGATTTTTGGAAAAAATCAAATTTTTTGGTTGTTTTTAGGAGGTTTCGGCCGTTTTTGACCAAAAATTGGAGGTCATTTACCCCCCCCCCTTAAATGACGGGACCCTCCAAAATTTCAAGACATTACATGTATGATTGTCGTTAGGTAAAAATGGTTAACTTAATCGATTATAGGAATAAGTATAAATTCCATTAGCTTTAATGTCAAACAGTTAGAGGGGCCACAATACCAAAAGCTAAATGGAGTTGGTTCGTTTGGGGTGTTTCAATTGTCATATATGTTAATATCAGTGGTGGATCTAGGATTTTCCAAAGGGGACGGCGGTATTCAAACTTTTTCAAGAACAGTCAAAAACAGGTCCCAAAATTTACCCTTCACGTGCGAAATAGCGTTTTTTCGACATTTTACATTGTCTACTTTTGTTTAAAATCACTTTTGACGCAAAATTTTTTTCGAAAAATTCTGAAATTTTCGACAATTTTGTGCGAAAAGGTCATTAAATTTCTTTGACTTTAGCGAAAATCCAGCACGAAGCGCCGGAAAATTTGTGAAATTTAGGATGAAGGACGTTCGAAAACTTGATTTACTGCTCAATTTCCCGTATTTGTAGCATTTAACGCGGAACGTCGAAAATTTTTCAAAAGTTGCTTGAAAATAGAAAAAACTATGCTTAGATAGCTGTCTCTGGTGTTGAAATTGTTTTGAAACCTATTTCATGAGCGAAAAATGGCTTCCAGATCGCCAAGAAAGCGAATAAATGTGATTAATAGGCACTATCCGGCGCCAAGCGCCGGAAAAATTGGAGAAATTATGTTCGCTGATGGCCAAAAATCATTGCAAATTACTCGTACATATTCATTCTTTATATCGCCAATTATTTTGGGCCTATAGGGAGGGGCGACCCCCGCCCCCTAAATTCACCCCTGGTTATTATGTAAAATAATAGGAAAATGAGATTGCGCAACCAACTAAACGGCATATCGGTGCTAAATTTTCGTGTAAAAATCAATGAATGTCTAAATTCTCAGAGGGGCCAGAGCCACCCTAGCCTCGACCAGACATGCGCGGGGGAGAGTTTGGGGGTCTATACTTCCCCAAAATGATAAAATGGGAAACTTTTCGGGGAAATGAGGCAAAACAAAGCAAACAACGATTGAAAAAGGAAAATTTTTCTTAAAAATTGCTCAAAAATTGACCAGAAATTGTGTAATAACGTAGTTTTAGTGCTTTTTTAGCGCTCACACCGGTTTTTGAAGTCATTTCGGTCCAAACAAATCTCAATTCTTGACTTCCCAGACCGGCTGACCTCCATCCCTAGATCGGCCATGTTGTGCACCTATGGCCTCGACCCGAAGTCTAGGTCCCGTCGAAGGGACCGGGGCCAGCCCCGGTACATCAGACAACATTACTGATCATTTTTCAGCATATTTTGAATTACTTTCTTGAAAATCATTCATGTAGATCAGTTGCTGAACGTTGAACAGACCGCCCGGGTCAGGGCATCGAACCACTCGAGTTTATCAAGTCGTGTGTTTTGCGCAAATATCAATACTGCAAAGGGAATAATATACTGGCGATTGTTTATTGGTCCTTTATACGGATAGACAACCTAAAAAACGATATAAGATTGACATTAAGTGATGCAAAGATTATGAAAACAACGATAGAGAAATGACATTTTTCAGGGCGATGTATTTTATCATGCTAAAATACCTACCCTCTATTTGCTGCAAGATAATATACTTCAGAATCAGAAATGAGTGCTCTTCAAATTTGATTTTTCAATATACTTCTTCATTTATTCCTCGCTCTGATGCAACTGGAACCAGCAATCAAGCAGGACAAATTTGAAAGACAACTCAACAAAATAAACAAAAGACATGCTAGTCAAAAATGTCAGTGTAGAGTGGGAGAAATTCTAGAATGTATGATTTCTAATGCCATTCTTTGAGGAAACAAATACAGTTTTAGTGCTTAAATTTTAAGTGATGATTGGTCAATCAATAGTAGCCTATGAATGGCATGCTATGCGTGTGTAAATTTCATAGATGCACAACATGGCCGGTCTAGGGGTTAGTCGGTCTGCAGGGTCAATCAGAACATATTTGGACAAAAATGGTCTCGAAAACTGGAAAAAATTCTTAAATAGCGCAAACACTATGCTCTACAGTTTTAAGTCAATTTCAGGCAGTTTTGTAGGGAAAAAAGGATTTTCATCCAGTTTTGGCTTTTACTCCGACATGTGGAAGGGTCGAGGAATCGTTGGAACCATAGGTGGACAGCATGGCAGATCTAGAGGGGTCAGCCTGATCTGAAAGAGAGGGGAGGAAAAGAGAGCCTTCGTCAAATACTTGTGTAAATAATAAAACAGCTCAAAAAGACTTATTTCATTGTTTGCACATGATTTCTAGTACTTTTTCGAAATAATTATTTTCTGTTTATCATTGATTCAGCTATGTATTACTTCCCGAGAAAATGTTCCGAGTTTGTATTCTCATGGTCCAGCTTCAATATTCTCTGACTTAAGCCACGCTTGAACTCTTACACGATAAATACAGGTGTAACATTTATTTTTTCTGTTATATCTTCTAGCATTAGCATCACGTTCAAACATGGCTTGAGTCTGAAAAAGCATTGGGATGGGACCAGCTAAAGCCAGACTTAAACCTGACATCGTATTTCAAACACTGAAGTTCAAATCTAGCGCCCCGGCGTAAGCCTTAGGATGTTGAAACCGACCATGCAGTCTAAATTCAAGTCTTCAGGTGCGTGTCTGGCAGGAAGAAGTGGGACGTGGGTCAAGCTGACGGTGGGCTATAATGAGATGGGGCATTTTGAAATGCAATTTTCGGGCATTGAATTTCTTTTGAAAATTTCTTGTTTTACAAGTTACGGATATATTATTTCTATATACTTACTGTAGTATCGTGGGGTACATTATATGCCAAATAATGCATCGCTCCCGAAGATACGTCCATCATTAAAATCGTGAAAAAATTATAGTCTACAGCATTGACTGGTATGTAAACTTTTGGCTCTTGTCTCAAGCGGAACGGCTCAACTGGATTACTTTGCCAAAATAAAACAGCCTGTTGCCTGTCTGTTCTGAATCTGTGATCGCAAGCGTCATATTCGCCTGAAGGAAGGAAGGTCATGGTGGTTTATAAATAATTACAAATCATTAAAAAAGTACTTGAATTTGAAAGCTGATGAAAATGTAGTGCCGATCACAAATGAGCGTATGGGGTTGAGGGTTCACACCCCCTCCAAAATCGATAAAACCCCCCAGAATTGGTTCAGTGGTGCTATTTTGGGCAATTTTTGCCCATCTGACCCCCAGAATTTGATTGCTACCTCTGTATGGTGTAGATGCATGCAACGTTAATGAGAATTTGAGCGTATTTGCAAACGCTTTAGCTGCGTATATCTCCGTTTTATAACATATCTTTTCATTAAAAGAATATTTCGCAGGATGTATGAGCTTTTGCAAATACGCTGGTCAAGGTTATTGATCATACCTTTCCAAGCAAACAATTCATTTTTCATCAACAAATGCGTCAAACTACTGTGACATGGCAGCACAAAGACGACGAAATCTTTTTTTTGCGCTACTCTACGGCGCATTTGACATTTGACCTTTTATTCTTGGTAAATGGATTAGCAAAGATTCAGCGAACGTTCGTACTGCATTTTTCAATTAATCACGCAAAATAAGAAAGATTCGCATTCATTATACGCTTATGCCAAACGACCAATCACATTTTTCTGAAATTATTAATGACCTGTTATTAATTATGTCATTTTTTTAAACCAACTCTTAAAAACCAATTAATGCGATTATTCCGCGCTGGATTTTCTTGTTTCTATGCAGGACTCGGTTTACTATTTTACATTGTTTAAGGCCTGAATGACCTATTTTGCAATCTGATCTATAAAAATAACGGTAATTTTTAGGGTTCATGATTTAAAATTTATGATACGAGTTAATGACTCAGTTATCTCCATATAAATGCACAGCATAACTGGTCTGGTGGGGTCTGCTGGTCTAGGGAATTTTGAAAGTTTTCTGAGCCAAAATGGCCTCAAAAACTGGAATAAATGCTAAAATTTAGTAAAAACTACGTTAATCTACATTTTCTAATCATTTTAAGCACTTTTGTAGAAACTTTGAATTTTTATGAATTTTAGACCTTCATTTTGCCTTGTTTTTCCCAGGAGATCTCCCATTTTTCCATTCTGGGGGTCAAGTACAGACACTCAACCCAACCCCACGTGCATGTCTAATTATTAGCATCACTCGACAAGATAATGGTTTGGACTAAAGAAACGAAGACCTTCTCTCAACGCGCCGTACAACAGGAAATGAATGCGATTCAAAAAGAGAAGCAAATAATGTTTAAAAAACAGGACAACAAGTTCAAAAAAGAGAAACAAATAATGTTTAAAAACAGGACAATAAGTAAGATTATGTAGCCCGCTGTTTTAAGGGCACGGAAAGGATGTTTGCCACCGAAGTAAACCAGAAATTGCAAGTTTCATTTCAGAGTAGAAACATAAATCAAGAAAGCGACTAGAACGTCAACTATAAATAGGTATAATCTAGCGTGGCCGGTCCGGGTTAGCCGGATATTTTAATTAAGCTAAAATGGCCTAAAAATTCAACATAATCGTTCATGCGACAATATCCCGCCGATTCAAATGTTTTTTGCTAATTAGTTTGATTTTTTCCCCGCTTTGGCTTTAATTTCGTCATGAGTTTCCGTTTTCTTCTATGTTTTATGAGGATCAAGGCTCCAATGACCCACGTACGTGCCTATGTGAACGTAAATAAATATAATTTCCTAGTGACTCTAAAGTAAAATAGGATAGAGAGAAAATTTTGTTTTGGAGAGCCTATCAAAATGCTGATTTGCTGCTCGTAGGTTTAATATAATTGCATTTTAATTGGCCTTTCGTGTGCGAAAAGTCGCACTTATGTTCGGGTCCTTTAATTAGTTAATTGATATCGTTTTTACAAGCAAAAGTTATTAAGAACATAATTTGTAAGACAATACCTCTCTCGGAATCATAAGCAATTCGCGGCATGAACTTTAGATTACGCAAATAGGCAAGATCAAAGGTGTGAACTCGTAGCAACCGGGATCCGATGCTTTCGTACGGCTGCAATTTCGCTGGATTGTAACAATTTATCTAAAGCAGAAGGTAAAAAACTGTTAGCTTGTTGTGACGAGTCATTTTGAAACAACGCTATTAAGTATAAATAAAGACGTTCACTAGGGGATTCAGAAAAAAATTTGGGCGGCGGTCCGAAAATTTGAAGCCAGATATCTCGAGAATTATTCGGAGATGGACAAAAATAAAGGCATTTTTGAGCATTAAAGGCTCTATAAAATGTTGAGGGAAAATTTCGAAAGAAGTCAAAAAATTTCCAGTTCATATTTACATCTATGCAAGAAATATTTCGTTCAAGCTATCTAACAACAGTCTGAGCATCAAATCCATGAACAGCTTATTAATCCTAATGTTTATAATCGATCTTTGTGTTTTGCGAAGAAAAACAACATAGAAAATGAATAATTCGGCGTAAACGCCGGAAAAATTTGGCATATTCTCCATGTTTAACTCATATTTGAGCGTTTTTGAGCGGTTTAGTGAACAAAAACTATATGCATATATGTACATTAACAATAAATCTGGAAATTTTGCATTCAGTAGTTTAAAAGTACCCTAAAAATCTGTTTTGGCGAAGTTTCAAACGCACTTCGAGAATTTCCCTTTTTCTATTTGGGGGACTTTTGTGAGAAAGAAGTTTTTTATTCCTTTTAGGGGATGGGGCGGTCACGCCTCATGGATCAGGTTACACATTTATACATAACCCGAACATTTGATTGCTTTAAATATTAAGATAATGCAAGAAACACCCTCGCTTTTACAGCTGAGGGGTCTGGGGTTACGCACTCAAACGCCCCCAGCAGGGTTCGGGGCAGAGCCTCAAAAAATTTTATAAATGAAATGTTGGATTGCAACGTTAGAACATTCACAAAATCGGCCGAATTATGGTTCTAAATTCAGCCTAAAAACATCAGAATTAAGCAGCTCCGTCATATGTACAAACCATATCAAAATTGCTGTTAATCATAGGTAGCGCGTTAGCGCGTACCTATAATATACTTGGGTACCCCCAACACCTGGGCACCCTCTACAGCTATAACGGGACACTTCTGGAAGGTGCGGCTTTTTTAAAAGAAAGATAATAAAAAAATTCGCTGCCCGTGTTTTTTTGTTTTTCTTGAAACTCAAAATTGACTGTGTAAAGAAGGTGTAAAGTTTTTGTGTAACGTTATAACATAGGACAAATTTTGGGACCTTTTTACTGCGGCATGTGGACAACTGAGTATTGATGACTCGAAGGATTGAACAGAATAGGATAATAGAGGGATGAATTCTACAGATGACACTTTTTTTGTTTTTTGAAATTCGCATTATTTATCGAACGGCAGTGTAAAGAGTGCGAAAATCTGGGGGTGAAAAAGCACTTTTTGGTCGAGTTTTCAACCTTCCTATGTCCGATACTAACTCCGGTTATGAGGTTTTTAAAATGTTTTCTGACAGAAATGTAGAGCGGATCAAGGGCTACATTCTGCATATAAGCAAAGTCTTCTATGCTCTATGGTGAGTTAGATCCTGGGGTTTAAAGTTTACACTCTAGTGGATGGTGTAAAAAAACGGATTTTAACTAAGATTTCTCTGCCAAATTTTTCCGCTTATGAGTCAGTGCAAATCGAAGACAGCATTAATAAAGTGCCTCACAGGGGCTAAACATCGCAGCAAACCGCATTTAAAAAACGCAATATTGAGTTATTTATGGGGGTGTAAAGTTCGAAATCAGAGGTAAAAAATGGGCTAAAAAACACGTTTTTTCCGAAGTTTGATTGATAAATCATGCCAAATAATTTTTGCAACAGAATTTTGGCACACAGGAATGTACTACGATTTAAAAGCTACAAATTGTACCAAACCGAATTTCTTTAAACTCAATGGGGAGTTCGGTACGGAATTTTAAAGTTTACAGTGTTCTAAATGATGGAAAATACGTTTTTGTTGCGTTTTTTGTTCGCCACTTTCTCCGTCCAGAAGTCGGGATAAGTCTAATAGAATAAAAATAAAGTGCTTTATATCGGATGCATGTCAAAGCAAATTGTCTATACATTAATATTTAGCGAGTGTAAAGTCAAAAATTTGGAGTCTAAAATGCGTTTCTGTCTTGTTTTTTCTGCCTGCTTCTCCGGATACGAGTCAGGGACACGTTTATCAAGTCTAGAAATGGACCAGGAACCAAATTTGATATGCCAGTCTGGCACATATGTTTACACTCTACGGTGTTGTAAAGTAGTTTACACCAATTGTTAGTTTGCCCATAGAACATTATGTAGACTTAATTTTTTCATAAATATTAATCGTAATATCGGAACAATATCAAAATTACGAATCTGACTAAAATCTTCTTTACACTAGGTGTTTACATGAAGTTTACACTACATATGTATTTATCTTCGTTTTTGAGCATTCCAGAAACCTAATTTTTTCCTGGAGTCTAGAAGTTTTCAAAGGATCATATGTGAGACGTCACGTAGGTGCGTTTGTTTACATCCAACAGTGATGTAAAGTAGTTTACACTCATTGTTTATATGTCCTCAGACCATTGTAGAGACATAATTTTTTCATGAATGTTGATCATAATATCCGAGTAATTTTTTACACTGCATGTTAGCCTTTGTTCTAGAGCATTGCAAAATCCGAAATTTTTTCCTGAGATATAAAAATTTACAGGGAATGAAATATATACGTCAGTTGGGCGCGCTTGCTTACACTCAGCAGTATTGCAAAGTGGTTTAAACCTAATGTTTATTGTCTTTAAAACATTATGGACTCATTTTTAAATAAATGTTGAAAGTAATATGGGAGCAATATCAAAATTACGAATCCGACTAAAATATTCTTTACGCTATGTGTTTGTGTAAAGTTTACATTACGTGTTAACCTTAATTCGATAGACTTGCAGAGACTTTGTAACTGAAGTCAAGAAATTTTCAAGGATTCATATGTGAGACATCAATTAAGTGAGTTTGTTTACCCTCAAAAGTAATCTAAAGTGATTTAAAAATTATGTTCAAGTGTCCTTAGATCATTGAAGAGATGTAATTTTGTCTTAAATGGGTTGCATTAAAGTTAAATCCTTCTTAGCCGTGTTTATAATATGTTTCACAAAATCTTGCACATGGAGAGCTATCGTTTAATTGATGTAAATTGCCTGCAAAAGTGGTTTAAAATGAACCAGCAATCACACTACTGTGCACAGAAGTCGACAAAGATATGCAGCTTTATTGTAATCATGTACATTAATAAGCCGTAAACTGTTAGTATTCTCTACACCTAGTAGTTGTGTAAAGTTTGCACTATTCATTTGTTGTTAATATGTAGTCTATACTACAAATTTATTTTACTACCAAATCGAAGCGTTAGTGTTCCTTACATTTGATATTTGCGTGAAGTTTTTGAATTTTTGCCGAAAAACTTTGCCTTCTAATTTACCAACATCCCGCCTTTTCCATTTTCTTAAAGTTTAAAATCTTTTATAAGTCTCTTAATAATTTAATAGTAGGTTTTAACTTTAAGTTTCTCTTGGTTTACAACTCTCGCTTAGCAAGCTCATTTTTCAAAACTTTTTCATAGTGATCAGATTAGTCGCGTTTAGTTTGGAATTGGTGGACGGTCGTTATTTTATTACTCGGCTTAAATAAACCAAGTGACTATCTTTTGATTATTTTCTTTATCGCAAATTCAAACACCCTATTTTCAATTTGAAAATTGACCCAATTTTCAATTTGAAAATTGATCCAATTTTCAATTTGAAAATTGAAAATTGGGTGTTTTCAATTTCAAAAAGTCACAACACATTGTGCTTGTGTATTGATTGAGTGAGGATTTGCAATGTGAATTCGTTGGTTAAATATTTGTGCTTGATTATAAGTGAACTGCACATTAAGAAGAAATAACTTAATGGAGTTTTAATTTGAAAATGGATGGTGTCAATAAGGTTGTCTTGTTTAAAAAGGATAATGCTGATGTTAAGAACAATATTGTTTTCCGCGTTCCTGGACTGTTGTCATTATTGTGGCATATTACTGATTGTGTTTACTGACTGATGTACTGAAATCACGCTAATTAAAAGTAGTGTACTAGCAAAGAAAAATGCTCCGATGGAACAAAAAAGATGAATATACTTGGAATTGTGGATTATTATGGATGTAAAAGGAGGGGACTAGGAAAAATCTACCTAAAGTCGGAAAATCTGCTAAAAATCACACTTTCTCTAAGCAACGCAAAAAATCGATGTATATTCTGCGGCCTCTAAAAAAGTGTCTTTTTTAAATAATGTTCGAAGTTTCAGATAAGAGTGTATAAACGTGATCTATCAAGGTTACTTTTTTAAATTGCTGGCACCTGATTGATAGAAAACTAAGAGGTATTGTATTTAAAGTTCTTTTATTTTGTTATGAGCATTATAGGAAGCAAAGCAGGAGCCGATTGATTAGTGCATACAATCGTTTCGGGCATGCTAGTGTATCTACATTTAGTCTGTTTCAAGTCAACTTACGTGTTTCCTACTGTTTTAAACCAACCATGTCTTCAATTGTCTTCGATGTTTGCTATTTCATTCAATTGGCTTGGAAGACTGTTAGTTTACTTAATATCATTTCCCATAGCTACTGCATAGCTAACGTGCTGCTGTTTCAATCATTGTTATGGTTGAATATTTATTTTAATCTGTTGGCCGCAGAATATACATCGATTTTTTGCGTTGCTTAGAGAAAGTGTGATTTTTAGCAGATTTTCCGACTTTAGGTAGATTTTTCCTAGTCCCCTCCTTTTACATCCATAATAATCCACAATTCCAAGTATATTCATCTTTTTTGTTCCATCGGAGCATTTTTCTTTGCTAGTAAGTTAAATGCATTCTGAAGGAAAATCGTAACGAATCAAAAAAATTGCTGAACCGGTACAAAATGATTTTCACGCACCTTTATCAAGATGTTCAACCAGCGTTTAGAGTTTCAATCGATAAACAGTGGTTACATTAAATCACTAAATTGGTGTGAAGCACTGGAATATTTTAGATGCTTCAAGATTCTACACTCATGCTGGAGCACTATAATAAAAATAATGATGATTCGGCGCGAAGCACCGAAAATTTTTGACATTTTTGCGCTTTTAGCTCAATTCTGGGCGCATTCCAACGTAAATCTGCTGCTGAAAAAATTCTTAAAAAGGATTTTGTGCCCCCGCCCCCTGGATCCGCGCCTAAAGACGATGTAGAGTCTGCTCCACGTTTTTTAAAGCAGGGTTTATTCTAGCCATATTTTTTAGAAATTTTGAATCTTCTATCGACTATATAAACAAGGTGCTTTAAGCACGTTATTTGAGTTGTTTACGCATTTACCTCATTCATACGCGATTTTCGGAAACAGCCAGATTTCCATTTTTGACCAAACCAATACAATGTTGTGTCAGCAGCTGCCACTTTTAATCGTCGCAAACAATCATCAACAAATTTGACTTCGGTCGAATTATACCGAAAATCCATTTTAAACATTTTCGCACAAGGAAAGCTATTGGAAAAACTAGTGGCAGCTAAACTGGTAGTAATTATCACTGCCAAATAATTTATAAATATAGTCATACTTTGTATAAAAATCCAAAATTATTATATTCAAATGGGGTCTTAGCCGATCAAATAGCGCAAACACGTAAGCAAATTAACATAATAGCGATAGAGACGCTCTTATCTACCGCAGCTGAGTTCGATTAACTCATCAAAATGTTAATCACCCGCCAATCTATTAAATTACATAAATAAACACTGAACTGGACCACTCGAGTTAACAGCGGTATAGCGTGCATCAGAGTCCTACGAAAATTCGCTCGGAAAACATTAATAGAAAGGCAATTTTGGCCTATAATGCATTAAAAGTTACCACACGCCATAAGTAAGGCCGAGGACGCCGAGGGCGGAATTGCGTGCCAAATCATACTATATTTGTAAATGCGTGTAATTGGTAACCACACAATAAACGATAGGCACGCTTTAGAATGAGCTGCATAAAAATAAGTTGTGTCTCAACAGTCTCACCAGTCCCACCGTTCCAAAAGTCCCACCGTCCCAACGGTCCCAGCAGTCCCACCATCATGTTCTACGACTGAAACGAATTCACATAGCATCACAGGTAGAATCAAGCTGACCGCGGTTTTTAAGCTGTGTATTAAATTGTTAAGCATGCCATATTAAAATCACTTCTGAATCGTTTTTCCATTTTTAAGTAAACATTTTTGAATATGTTTTCTGTTTCTCTATAATTGATTTGCGTTTATAATAAATACATTAATATCTTCTCGGCATTAGTCCGAGCTCAACTCTGGAAAAATTTTTAGCTACTAAATTCTAATACATTGCCACAAGAAGATGTAAAGAAAAATAAATAACTTGACACGAAGCGCCGTAAAATTTCGACATATTTAATATGCCTTACCTTAACTTGGGCTGTTTAGAAGACATGAATTATATAAAAGCATCGGCGCCTGAAAATTCCAAATTTGTTAGCTCAAGAGTGTGCTTGAAATTTATTTTCGTAGTCTTTCAAAAGCGCTTCAAAATTTTTTTAGTTTTTTCCACTAATGAACGCAAATCAATTACAAATCATTTTAACGAGCTTATAAAAAACCAGAAACGCAACGTAAAAAGAGTTAGTCATTAGAATGCAAAAAAAGCAAAACGGAAGGGATAACAAATATAAGAACAAATTAGATACATAGTTTACAGTGTGATCAGCTTGATTTCACATGTTGACGCTGTGATATTTTGTTTCACTCATGGTAACATGATAGTGGGACTATTGGGTTGGGACAGTGGGACTGGTTGGACAGTTGGAACGGTGGGACTGTTGGGACGGTAGGACTGTTGGGACTGATAGGACTGGTGAGATTGTTGGGATTATTGCTGGGTTTGTCGGGACGGTGGGAATGTTGGGAACGGTGGGACTGATGAGACATAACCATAAAAATGGACATCAATGATGCCCATTCGGAGCGTTGAATTGCTAAATTTCGTACAAGTCGAACAATTTATTCTATTTAATCTATTACAATCTATTCTCCTAAATACAATGAATTAAAAATGTGGAAAATTCTCTTATTGAAGAGCTATGAAGCTAAAAAAGAATTAAAGATAAAAAATAAGAGTATTGCAGCCAAATATCTTATGTCAAATCTGACCTATACCTCGCTAAGCGCACCTCTTGAATAGCTACAAAAGTACTGTAATTAGCCAATAAAGGGACAATGTAAGATGGGCCCGAGAAAATATAAAAATATAAGCCTTCTCTTAAAAAGATAATGCTTATATTTTTTGAAAAAATTGCAGTAATTTCAACTCCAGGTAATAAGTCAATTTCACTGTTCGAATTGGTGTTTGAGAGGGCAGCTAATTTTTCTGTTTTCTATCTTTTTACAACACATCGCATACGAATATTGGTAAATGCTTCGTGATTTTTATTCAGTTTGGCGTCTTAACTGTAAAACGACATTTATCCTTTTCTAGATGAAAAGGAAATAAAATAATGATAAAAGCGATAGTTTGACTTTTTCAATGTTTCATGATATTTTGTTATTCGAGGAGATATATCTGAATCAAAATCAAGCCATAAAAATATGAGAAATATGCATGTACAAACTTATTTCAAACAGTTTGTTGTTCTCATAGCAGAACCTTGAATTTCAAACACTTTTCTTTCAGACAATTAGTGGAACTAAACTATCACTGCTATTTACAGTGAAAATAGCCACTTATTGATTAACGATGAAAGTCAAGAAGTCTTAAAAAATAGTCAAATCTGAGAAAAGGCTCGAAAAATATGAGAATTACGTGATGCAGTGAAAACAGCCATTTATTGATTAACGATGAAAGTCAAGAAGTCTTAAAAAATAGTCAAATCTGAGAAAAGGCTCGAAAAATAACAGAATTACGTGAAAGAAAATTGAAAAACCTCAACATTTTTGTACAAAAACACAGCCGCGCGCTGTAACGGGGCGATAAATCGAGTAATAAAAAGCAGAATTACCAAGACGACGGAAATTTTCGTAAGTAAAGAAAAGAAAACCGCTTCTTATCTTACACAATTTTCCGAATCAGAAATATTTTGCGCTACAAAAGAGGGATTAATGCTCTGAAAAACTAAGCTTTCGGATTACAATCGTTTACGCTTTACGCAATCAACATCTGTCTGCACGACCGACTAATTTTTCCGCACTGTGTGCTAAACGGTGCTAAACGCAGAAGATGAGTGAAGTCGACTTAATAATTTATGCAATAGAGCCCTAATATTTTATCAAGGGATTTTCTCGAGATCACAATAGACAAACGATCTAAACCGAACACCTGAAGCTACAGTACGATTTTCGCACGTTTTGAACATGCTAATAAGACGTAGACAAAGCCTTCTTATGTACGCTAGTGGATTATACAGATAATAGCGATTTGTCCGATTAAATAAAATGGACTGCTGGTCGAGAGGGGTTCACTCGGTCCCTATTCGAAAAATAAAGGCAGCATATTTATCTAATCGACTTAATCTAATTCGTGACAATAGTTTAGAAGGAACGATTAGAAAAATGTAAAAGTGGAGAAATATCACATCTTTTTCGGAGTGAATTGCCAATAAGTCTGGAATAAATGAACAGCATGCAACTTATAGATTTGCTACCATGCAATCATTGCGATTTCCAGAGTTTAAAATTACAAAATTCGGCCTACTTTTGAAGCAGCAGAAGCGAGATTTTTGCTTTGTCGTCAATCCGGGGTTGTGGTGCTTAACGATTTTTTTATTTTAACTACTGCTTTGTTTTCTGATACTGTCAAGTCACAAGAAGTTATGCGAAGAATCCACTAAATAAAACATTCTTGTGGAAACAATGACTCTAAAGTATAATCAGTTTGCCAGAAGCCGAATAAATTCACGAATGCACAATGTTCTGAATTTGTTAACTATAGCAGATCGTGCATAGACACATTAACACTTCTAATTCTTATTGTGAGAATATACAAAAGACAGTTTTAAAAAGACATTACCGAAACCTGACAAAACAAGAAACCTTAAAGTTTTGGAAGACACTTTGATAATTATAATAACAGTGTGCGGGGACACATTTTTGAGAGTACAGGTTTCTATTAGCTTCGAAGGTCAAAAAAGAAAAATTGTTTGAGTAAGCAGGAACGACATTTTTTAACATTAGTAGTAATGGCTGTCAGCCTGGGGCGCAACGCTGTAGGATAGGCTGTGTTATAACATAGGCGATGACGTAAAAATCTGCTCCCTGAGGTAAGCTGAGGGAGCAACGTTAAAGTATATAAAGGACGGGAAAGGAGGGGTGTGTAAGGGGAGGGGCTCCCACCGCGCCGCCTGTTACATCATGGTCAATCTTGCAGTGTTGTTCCTCAGGTTGCATGGTCGGTCTGGGGAGTGGTGTCGATGAATTTGTTTTGCTAAAAATGGTATAAATGGCATAAAACAGGCACGTGGCTAGCCGTTGGAGGACCAGCACTGATTTGGGAGGACTATACCCAAAAAGACCAAAAATAACGTTTAAAAAGTCCGATTTTTCTGAATTTTGGAGGGTCAGGACCCCATTCCCCCAGATCTACGTGCCTGCATAAAAATTATGTATATGGTCAAGCATTTTTCCGATTTTCGCCCTGTTTTATCTAGAAATTTTTCTATGCTGAGATGCCCCCTCGTGCATGTCTTGTATGTATTATTTACTGTTCGAAGAAAGCACATACACAACAAGTCACGAACTAATTTCGCTTCATCTGTCGGTAATTCAGTAGAACATTAATCGCGAAAGTTGCTAAAATTACAGTAAAAATGAAATAGGCAGCCATATAGATCAGCGAATATATCGGATATGCTGCAAATGTGATCTGTTTCGTTTGATACAGAAAAATACGATATGACAAATCGTCGCGAAAATAACAAAAAAAATTCGCAGTAATTTCAAGTGATTTCTAGGCATCTTATCCGTAGATACATAGCGGTTCTGAGAGTCAGCCTCAAAAATAGGCATAAATTGACAGTCATTACAGCAAAAAATTTTAATTTTTATCATTTCCCAGGAACAGGTCCCCTCCCATAGGTGTTCGTCTCGTCTCCACTCATTTGCATGCCTGCATACTACCGAAAACTTTGCCGTTTAAAAACAATTATTGATATTTTTTGTAAAGTCGTGGAAAATTTTTGTCATGTTGTGAAATATTTGTGTCACGTTGTGAAATATTTTTGTCACGTTGTGGAAATATTTTTGTCAAGTTGTGGAAATTTTCTGTCAAGTTGTGGAAATTTTTTGTCAAGTTGTGGAAATTTTTTGTCACGTTGTGGAAATTTTTTGTCAAGTTGTGGAAATTTTTTGTCACGTTGTGAAAATTTTTTGTCAAGTTGTGAAAATTTTTTGTCAAATTGTGAAATATTTTTACGTGCTTAAGCATAGTACTTTTGTCATATTGTGAAATTTTTTTGTCAAGTTGTGAAAATTTTTTGTCAAGTTGTGAAAATTTTTTGTCAAGTTGTGAAATATTTTTGTCAAGTTGTGTAAATTTTTTGTCAAGTTGTGAAATATCTTTGTCACGTTGTGAAATATTTTTGTCACGTTGTGGAAATTTTTTGTCAAGTTGTGAAAATTTTTTGTCAAATTGTGAAAATCTTTTGTCAAGTTGTGAAAATTTTTTGTCACGTTGTGAAAATTTTTTGTCAAGTTGTGGAAATTTTTTGTCAAGTTGTGAAAATTTTTTGTCAAGTTGTGAAAATTTTTTGTCAAATTGTGAAATATTTTTACGTGCTTAAGCATAGTACTTTTGTCATATTGTGAAAATTTTTTGTCAAGTTGTGGAAATTTTTTGTCACGTTGTGGAAATTTTTTGTCAAGTTGTGGAAATTTTTTGTCAAGTTGTGAAATATTTTTGTCAAGGTGTGAAATATTTTTGTCAAGTTGCGAAATATTTTTGTAAAATTTTTATATTTTGCTGAAAGTATGCAGTTTTACGAGTTTTTTTTACCAAAATTATAAAAATCCATCAATAAGACAAAAAACAGAAAAAAGATAAAACGTAGACCCTAGGCTGATTGGCGATTTCTGGCGCAGGGCCAAGTTGGTCCAATTGGGACCGCTTTCTAACAGATCTAGAAGGAAATCCGTCGGCGGTCTTCTCCAGGCAGCAGCTGAGGGCTTTTTCCATCCGATCTAACGCTGGCAGACGCTGTGAATCAAGCGTTCGTCACGAGAGGCAAACGCAAACGTCAAGACACAGAATAAAGTAAATAATATAAATTAAGCTTTATTAAAGCTATAAAGGAAACATCTCTATTTCCTCGGCTACTTGAGGCAAATCGTTAGTGCGAGAATTACGAATACATAAATACATAATTATTAAAAAATTAAAAAAGCAAAAATCGAGGCAGTGGCGATGACGGGTGTCCAATTGGGGCGTTTTTGGGGGGTCTGGCCGGTGAAAACCATTGTAACTAGTGATTTCGGGGCAGTGGAGATAGGTTGAGCAGTGGTCTGGGTGTAAATTGGGCCCGTTGTTGTTGATGATGGAGCATTGCTTGTTGAAAACTGGGTGGAAAATTGGGTAGTTGTTGAACTTGAATCAAAATGTTTATCAATTTTTCAATAAGCACCGAATCATTTTTTTCTTACTTTTTGTATGTAGGTTGTTGGGATCGCGGTGTTGAGGCCACAGCAGGTTGATTGTAGTGTTACTAGGCTGGTAAAAAAAGATGTTCGAGATGAAAGCATGGGATCCGAACTGTTGCACCGGGGTGGTGGGTGTGTAATCCAGGTTTGTAAAGATATCGTTGATCATCTAAAAACGACGTTTTTGCAGTATTTTAACATTTTTAGGAATCGGAAAACTTTTTACTTGGCCGCCATCGTCAAACGTATACCAATCAGGAGTAATTTCACATAGTAGCGATTTTTCGGGTATATTGCATGAGCAATAAGCGCATAAATTGCATAAAATAGGTTGGAAATAAATTAAAATCGACAAAAGCGACAAAAATCGCATTTTTTATGATGTTATCTAAATGACTGACAAGGCGTCCCCCCACGCTTCCCTTTACGCGTATTAAATAAGTATGTGACGTATATACCCATATAATCACAGCAAGAACACCCAAATTTTCAGTCAATGTTTTATTTCGGAAAATTACGCCATTAATTTACGTAATTTCAAACCATTGTGATCGATACAATTAATAAATGCCCAAAAAGGGCCATTTTTCCGTCGTGTCAACAATAATTCCCAGTATTCACATCGATTGTAATACGGCAAAATAAAATCTTGAAATCTAAATCGATCTTAAAACCCTAGCTGGCGCGAAGAGAAATTAATAATAAAGTTTGGTGTTATGTACGTGCTAAGGAATTCTAAAAAATCATCCTACGCGTAAAGTAATGTCTAAACTCTTTTCCGAAAAACTTATAGTCAACTCATTTAAACGCGTAAAATTTTCGAAACTTGAGATAAGATTACGAACGTCAAAGAATGCGTTGAAGCTACGTAGCTGAATTTCGAGCGGATTCAAAATTCTACTCCAACGTACGATTGTGTAATTAAAATCTTGTATATAAATTTATTTATATCGTAGGGTAGTAAACCGTTAGGAAAACGAATTTTTTCCGTCCAAATCGATTTGTCTCTGGCCTGTCGTTTCAGGAAAAGCTTTATTATTCGTCGTACGTACATAGTTGCTGTTCCGATTTTTGAAACCTTTAATGAGTTGGGGGTCGGTTTAAAAAATTTTAAGAGAACATCACTCAATAAAAATTACCGGTGAGTTTGACGAATTCGGGGTTGATTAGTCGAAGTAAGGAACGTAATTTTGTGCCCGTAATATTTCCCTTAATTTTCGACAACCTCAATATATTTAATATATACCGACTATATGTAATCAGTCGATATAAGTCTGAACAAACGGCAGACTATTTGGGAAACAGGCCTAATAAGGGTTAAAATCATTACTTGAACATTAAGCGGAAGAGAAATCATGATGACCGTTGATAATATCGAGTCGAATGAACTGTTTATGAAAGAAAGAAAAACATGACTGCATACGTGTGTAACTCGTTCCGGAACGGGCTCCGGTGTCTTTCACTAGTGCATAGATTGTCCATATTATAATCGTTTTTCCTTATAAACATGAATTCTTCGGTCGTTTTGTGGGGTGACTATAATCACGGAGCATATTTAAGCGAATTAACGTATAAGTATCATATAGCTAAGCATGTTGAACGAAAATCATTCTTAATATCGCTCAAGTCTCAATCTATACCACCCGATTTTTTTCATATTGACAAGGCGAAGCTTAAATATTTGATAAATCAGACTCTATGTAATGGATACTGGTTCGATCAAACGTGTGGCAAGGAAAAACGATTATAATATGGACAATCTATGCACTAGTGAAAGACACCGGAGCCCGTTCCGGAACGAGTTACACACGTATGCAGTCATGTTTTTCTTTCTTTCATAAACAGTTCATTCGACTCGATATTATCAACGGTCATCATGATTTCTCTTCCGCTAAATGTTCAAGTAGTGATTTTAACCCTTATTAGGCCTGTTTCCCAAATAGTCTGCCGTTTGTTCAGACTTATATCGACTGATTACATATAGTCGGTATATATTAAATATATTGAGGTTGTCGAAAATTAAGGGAAATATTACGGGCACAAAATTACGTTCCTTACTTCGACTAATCAACCCCGAATTCGTCAAACTCACCGGTAATTTTTATTGAGTGATGTTCTCTTAAAATTTTTAAACCGACCCCCAACTCATTAAAGGTTTCAAAAATCGGAACAGCAACTATGTACGTACGACGAATAATAAAGCTTTTCCTGAAACGACAGGCCAGAGACAAATCGATTTGGACGGAAAAATTCGTTTTCCTAACGGTTTACTACCCTACGATATAAATAAATTTATATACAAGATTTTAATTACACAATCGTACGTTGGAGTAGAATTTTGAATCCGCTCGAAATTCAGCTACGTAGCTTCAACGCATTCTTTGACGTTCGTAATCTTATCTCAAGTTTCGAAAATTTTACGCGTTTAAATGAGTTGACTATAAGTTTTTCGGAAAAGAGTTTAGACATTACTTTACGCGTAGGATGATTTTTTAGAATTCCTTAGCACGTACATAACACCAAACTTTATTATTAATTTCTCTTCGCGCCAGCTAGGGTTTTAAGATCGATTTAGATTTCAAGATTTTATTTTGCCGTATTACAATCGATGTGAATACTGGGAATTATTGTTGACACGACGGAAAAATGGCCCTTTTTGGGCATTTATTAATTGTATCGATCACAATGGTTTGAAATTACGTAAATTAATGGCGTAATTTTCCGAAATAAAACATTGACTGAAAATTTGGGTGTTCTTGCTGTGATTATATGGGTATATACGTCATATACTTATTTAATACGCGTAAAGGGAAGCGTGGGGGGACGCCTTGTCAGTCATTTAGATAACATCATAAAAAATGCGATTTTTGTCGCTTTTGTCGATTTTAATTTATTTCCAACCTATTTTATGCAATTTATGCGCTTATTGCTCATGCAATATACCCGAAAAATCGCTACTATGTGAAATTACTCCTGATTGGTATACGTTTGACGATGGCGGCCAAGTAAAAAGTTTTCCGATTCCTAAAAATGTTAAAATACTGCAAAAACGTCGTTTTTAGATGATCAACGATATCTTTACAAACCTGGATTACACACCCACCACCCCGGTGCAACAGTTCGGATCCCATGCTTTCATCTCGAACATCTTTTTTTACCAGCCTAGTAACACTACAATCAACCTGCTGTGGCCTCAACACCGCGATCCCAACAACCTACATACAAAAAAGTAAGAAAAAAATGATTCGGTGCTTATTGAAAAATTGATAAACATTTTGATTCAAGTTCAACAACTACCCAATTTTCCATCCAGTTTTCAACAAGCAATGCTCCATCATCAACAACAACGGGCCCAATTTACACCCAGACCACTGCTCAACCTATCTCCACTGCCCCGAAATCACTAGTTACAATGGTTTTCACCGGCCAGACCCCCCAAAAACGCCCCAATTGGACACCCGTCATCGCCACTGCCTCGATTTTTGCTTTTTTAATTTTTTAATAATTATGTATTTATGTATTCGTAATTCTCGCACTAACGATTTGCCTCAAGTAGCCGAGGAAATAGAGATGTTTCCTTTATAGCTTTAATAAAGCTTAATTTATATTATTTACTTTATTCTGTGTCTTGACGTTTGCGTTTGCCTCTCGTGACGAACGCTTGATTCACAGCGTCTGCCAGCCTTAGATCGGATGGAAAAAAGCCCTCAGCTGCTGCCTGGAGAAGACCGCCGACGGATTTCCTTCTAGATCTGTTAGAAAGCGGTCCCAATTGGACCAACTTGGCCCTGCGCCAGAAATCGCTAATCAGCCTAGGGTCTACGTTTTATCTTTTTTCTGTTTTTTGTCTTATTGATGGATTTTTATAATTTTGGTAAAAAAAACTCGTAAAACTGCATACTTTCAGCAAAATATAAAAATTTTACAAAAATATTTCGCAACTTGACAAAAATATTTCACACCTTGACAAAAATATTTCACAACTTGACAAAAAATTTCCACAACTTGACAAAAAATTTCCACAACGTGACAAAAAATTTCCACAACTTGACAAAAAATTTTCACAATATGACAAAAGTACTATGCTTAAGCACGTAAAAATATTTCACAATTTGACCAAAAATTTTCACAACTTGACAAAAAATTTTCACAACTTGACAAAAAATTTCCACAACTTGACAAAAATTTTCACAACGTGACAAAAAATTTTCACAACTTGACAAAAGATTTTCACAATTTGACAAAAAATTTTCACAACTTGACAAAAAATTTCCACAACGTGACAAAAATATTTCACAACGTGACAAAGATATTTCACAACTTGACAAAAAATTTACACAACTTGACAAAAATATTTCACAACTTGACAAAAAATTTTCACAACTTGACAAAAAATTTTCACAACTTGACAAAAAAATTTCACAATATGACAAAAGTACTATGCTTAAGCACGTAAAAATATTTCACAATTTGACAAAAAATTTTCACAACTTGACAAAAAATTTTCACAACGTGACAAAAAATTTCCACAACTTGACAAAAAATTTCCACAACGTGACAAAAAATTTCCACAACTTGACAAAAAATTTCCACAACGTGACAAAAATATTTCACAACGTGACACAAATATTTCACAACATGACAAAAATTTTCCACGACTTTACAAAAAATATCAATAATTGTTTTTAAACGGCAAAGTTTTCGGTAGTATGCAGGCATGCAAATGAGTGGAGACGAGACGAACACCTATGGGAGGGGACCTGTTTCTGGGAAATGATAAAAATTAAAATTTTTTGCTGTAATGACTGTCAATTTATGCCTATTTTTGAGGCTGACTCTCAGAACCGCTATGTATCTACGGATAAGATGCCTAGAAATCACTTGAAATTACTGCGAATTTTTTTTTGTTATTTTCGCGACGATTTGTCATATCGTATTTTTCTGTATCAAACGAAACAGATCACATTTGCAGCATATCCGATATATTCGCTGATCTATATGGCTGCCTATTTCATTTTTACTGTAATTTTAGCAACTTTTCGCGATTAATGTTCTACTGAATTACCGACAGATGAAGCGAAATTAGTTGTGACTTGTTGTGTATGTGCTTTCTTCGAACAGTAAATAATACATACAAGACATGCACGAGGGGGCATCTCAGCATAGAGAAATTTCTAGATAAAACAGGGCGAAAATTGGAAAAAATGCTTGACCATATACATAATTTTTATGCAGGCACGTAGATCTGGGGGAATGGGGTCCTGACCCTCCAAAATTCAGAAAAATCGGACTTTTTAAACGTTATCTTTGGTCTTTTTGGGTATAGTCCTCCCAAATCAGTGCTGGTCCTCCAACGGCTAGACACGTGCCTGTTTTATGCCATTTATACCATTTTTAGCAAAACAAATTCATCGACACCACTCCCCAGACCGACCATGCAGCCTGAGGAACAACACTGCAAGATTGACCATGATGTAACAGGCGGCGCGGTGGAAGCCCCCTCCCCTTACACACCCCTCCTTTCCCGTCCTTTATATACTTTAACGTTGCTCCCTCAGCTTACCTCAGGGAGCAGATTTTTACGTCATCGCCTATGTTATAACACAGCCTATCCTACAGCGTTGCGCCCCAGGCTGACAGCCATTACTACTAACATTTAGCATAAAAATCGCGGAAAAACGAAGCAAATTCAAAAAAGGAATTAGGTGGGTTTGCTAGAGGTTTGTTTTTTGAGGATTCGAATCTCCCAATCCTCGCCCGATATAGTTGTAACCATAGGTGGGCGGCACAAAATTCTTGGGGATGCAAGCGTTTTTAAAGGTCAAAAAATGGTCCTAAAAATGGCGGTATTGCGAAAAAACACCGTTTTTCAACGTTTCTCATCGAGCACTATCTATCGGCATGAAAAAATTGCGGAAAAAAAACAAAAAATGTCAAAAATTGAATTTTGGGGGTATTTTGGTTTGTTTTGGTAGGAGGTATTCGGCCTTCCAGGGAAGGGGTTGCATACCTCCTAATTACCCCGTCCACGTATGGTTGTAACCATATATGCAAAGCATGACCGATTTAGGGGTGGCATGAATTGAGCTTTTTTGGACCAAAATGACCTCAAAACCTGGTTTAAGCACTAACATAGCATTGACTCCGTCATTACACAGTTTCTGATCAATTTAAAGCATTTTCGAAGTTCATCGATTTTTAGCCTTCATTTTGCCTCATTTTCTCTAAAAATTTTTCCATTATCCCATTCTGAGGTCCAGACTCCCGAAGCCCCCACGTGTTCTGGTCGACACGACTCATGAGATGACAACCAATTATTTTTCGGTAGTTTAAAGTTGTAAGATTTGTAAAAATATTATTTTAGAAGTGAATGACCCTTTTTGTCTTTCCATAAAAGTACGAAGAAAATTTTAGAAAATCTGCCTCAGCTTATGAGGAAACAAAATAACACGTGACATTCTAACGCGAAACAACAGTCATATTTTTTAACATGATCAAAATGGCTATTTAAGGTCGTCAATAGTAAACATTAAAAACCCGCGTCTCTTGGCGCGTCATAGCTTTTGTAAAGAAACGTGTAGACGCATGTCATCAGTATTCGATCCGAAAAGCTTCCCAATTCACTGAAATCCTCAAGACAAACAAAGAGTATGTAGGTACACACACACACACACACGATAAGTCAAACCAAATATAAATGTGTGCCTACTTTAAGTCGTTGAAATTTGGATAATACATTGAATACACTTTCATAAGTGCAAAATATTTCTTTTCATTGACAGTAACTGCATATGTATGTAACCATGCAGTTTAAATCAATGGATGCAAATAACCATCATTTATTTATTCCAGAATTAGAGATTGATTAGCATCAACAAGTCTATTTACCAAATTTTGCCTGTTTGGCATAAAAATTCGTACAAAAAAGCACAATGCTTAGTCTGGCTTTGGAATTCGAAATGATTTTACTGGCTTAATTCTAAAGAATCATGTGAAATTGGCTGAAAGATGGTTTAGGTCCAGTATTTTGCACACTAGTAGGGCACATAAAATTATGAAAATTTTTGAAATAAGATTTAAAAAACTGAACAGATTATTAAACTTAATAAAATATTTGTAAGGCCTTGAAAAATCTCTTCATCATACAAGAATTATATTTGATTCTGACATGAAAAGTATCGAGGAAATTTTTCGAATTTTTGAGAAACGAAAAAGTACAAACAAGTTTTGAATTTAAAAATAATCAAGGAAGTTTAAAAAGTGTAAAATGTTGTGTAATGCATTCTTGACTAGCGAAAGCGATCGACTTCTCATTTTTTTATTAGAAGCTTTATAGTCGGTCGCCTGCATTCGTAGCATCTATTTCCTTACGGCTTGTTCGATCCCACATGCTAATCACAACGTAACTGACCATGGTGCTACATGATAGCGAAACATTAAATGCGAAATCTTCAGTCTGCGCCGGCGACTCTTCCTGCACAAATATAGTAAGCAAAAATTTGGAAGAACAGTTAGCTAGTTATTTAATTAGTTGATTAGTTAGTTAGCTTTTATAGTTTGTTTCTTACAAGTATGAATATAACATTTGAGGACTATTACCGACAATATACTGACAGATTGCAATAATTGCATTGATCTGAAATACAATTATCGTAATCTGTCTTTCATGCCCAAGCTTTATGTAAAACAGACTATAGCTAGTAAGCTAGTCAGTAAGTTTGTTCAGTCAGTTAGCCATTTATGTGCTTTATCAGAATTCCATCATTTTTAACATACTCAGCAAATCGTACGATTTAAATTTAGTGCATTGACTGCCGCTGTCATTATATAGTTATGACATTATTTAAAAAATCTGAGGCGTGTAATTGCGGAATACGACTTGCAAAAATCAGACGTTCCTATGATATTTTCCGCGATATTTAGATTTTTCACAAAATGGCATTGTCGAGAATTTTTCCATTAAAAACAGAGTAAACAAGACTTGTTCATAAGTTTCATGATTAAAATAAATTATTTCAATAAGCTGACAAAAAATATCCTAATCCTTACAAACTTAATAAACTTTGTTAATAAGTATTCTGCAAAAAATATTATTTCGATAATATTTCACGTAACGAGCCAGAGAAAAGGGCTGAAAAAGATCAATTATTTTCCATACCTCATGGCGGTTTTCAAGGTAAGTGATTGTAAATCTTTGACCTTCCCGGATCTAGGATTTTCCTAAGGGGGCGGTATCCAAATTTTCCAAAAACAGTCAAAAATAGGTTCAAAAATTTTCCCTTAACGCGCGAAATAGCCTTGTTTTACATTGTATACTTTTACATAAAATCACTTTTGACGCAATCGCCGGAAAATTTGTGAAATTAAGGCAGATAGACGTCTAGAAGCATGATTTACTGTTTGATTTCCTGTATTTATAGCATTTGATGCGAAACATCGAAATTTTTAATTGAAAATAGAAGAAAAGTATGCAAAAATACCTGTTTCTGGTGTTAAAATTGTTTCGAAACCTACATGAACAGAAAATGGCTCCCAGGTCGCCAAGAAAGTAAATAAATGTCATTGCAAATTGCATATCCATTCTTTATCTCGCCAAATATTTTTGGCCAATGGGGGAAGGGCAACCGCCCCCTTTGACCCGCCCCTGCCCCTCCAGAATTAAATTCTGAATACGGGCCTGCATATATAGATATACAAGACCTTTTGAACAATTTCCCCGCCACCGTTTTTTGAGAGACGAAATAAAGATACAGTAATCAAATTTTAGGTATGAATGTAAACAACCTTTATTGACTTCTGTACAAAAAAATTAGAACAAGAAGTCATAAGCTAGTTGTATGTAAAGTTTCGTTACTGCAGCTATTATGGATCGGCTAAAAAACGTTGGCGGGGAAATTGTTCAAAAGGTCCGATATACGCGTATATGCAGATTATCTAGTTTTATCGATGAGTTGAAACCGATCACTTTAACAAGCATTTCTTAAGTATGTACGAAGTTTTCAAATTCGAGGCAAGCAGGCAGTGTGCACAGGCTGAGTAGCTATTCTGCGCATTATGGTCACCTTATGTAGGCAGCTACTCAATTCCGGGGTCTGATGGGGCGAAAATCGCAAAAAAGTACCGAAAATCTTATTCCGGGGTCTTCCGGGTTTTGAAGGAGGTCTGGATTCTGAGGTCTAAACCCCCTACGCCCATTTACATACATTATACAAGCACTATTTCTTTCACGAAGCGCGATTCAACTCGTAGATAAGATAATATCAATGAAGAAAGAGTGCAAATTAAATATTCGAATTTGTAAAACACCTCCGTCATCTCGGGGATTTCGCTCTTAGACGTTGAGATGGGAGCGCTTTGCCACGAGTAAAGATTATGAGAATAAAGTAGGTACCAAATTAAAATTCTGACTGAACTGTGTAACATTTATTAGTCGAATTCATACCGTTTTCAACGTGCGTTTATTAGATCAAAACAGGCATGATGAGCGTATTGATATGGCACCTTTATGTAATAATAATAATAATAATAATAATAATAATAATAATAATAATAATAATAATAATAATAATAATAATAATAATAATAATAATAATAATAGTAATAATAATAATAATAAAAATAATAATAATAATAATAATAATAATAATAATAATAATAATAATAATAATATTAATAATAATAATAATAATAATAATAATAATAATAATAATAATAATAATAATAAAATAATAATAATAATAATAATAATAATAATAATAATAATAATAATAATAATAATAAAAATAATAATAATAATAGTAATAATAATAAAAATAATAATAATAATAATAATAATAATAATAATAATAATAATAATAATAATAATAATAATAATAATAATAGTATTACTCGTCGCAAAGAAAGATAACGTAGTAAGTATAGAATGTGAATATCTTGGACACATGGCGAATAAGTAATTGCGCTCACGTGTGCCCCATCAAAAATTTCTGACATCAACCTTTTTCAAATTTCTCTTAAATGTTTCAATATTTGGAGAATTTCAAATAAATTACCGAAGATTGTTCCAAATTCTAAGTGATCTACCAGCAAAACCGTACTTTTTACGATCAATTCGAAATTTTCCTAAATACATATGATTTACAAATGCATTCCTAGTATGCGAATGACCATAATACTGATAAAAATCTTCAGAAGGTAAAAAATTATTACGAATATTATATGTAACAAAACAATTAAATCAAAATAATGTTCCTCCTACGTTCCAGATTTTTACACCGCATATAATTAACGCTGCCGGTGATAGAATTTTTGATCCCCCTGCAAGCCATTCGCATCGCGTCACTGTTAAGAACCTTCTGGACGACGTTGTAAGATCTATTAGCGAAGACGTTTCAAACTGGCCGCCATCAATCTCGCCGACGTCTACAAGTCGTGCTAATCGTTGTCACAAAGTTGCCGGCGATAACACAACTTCTAATTTAAGTCCAGCTGATTACGACGAAATACCGCAAGCTTTATCGCCTGCGTATGAAGCAAATTATGCCCACCAATCTAATAGACTTGCGACGTTGCAAACATCCATACCCCGTTATTTGGCTGAGTTAAAAGCGGATAAACTTATGCTTCATTCTATAGAACATACGCTAACATCATCACTTTTCAACATGGCCTCCAAGGTATGCAAGTGACGTGCTAAATGTTGTTGCGCAGTACTGGGGTTCCTCTCGATAAACATGGGCAGCAATCGAATTCGGGAATTTGATGGACAAAATTGCGAAAAAAATCGCCAAAATTATATTCTGGGGATCTACTAGATTTAGGAGGATTTTTCGAATTCTGAGGTCTAAACCTCTAACTCCCCACGCCTATGTATGTGTGCTTACAGTACTTAAAAACAAAATGAGTAAGGGCCTGAAATTTTTAGGCAGCAAGAAATTTTTCATTATGCACATTACTAAAGTAAATTGCGAAAAACGAGAATCTCATCACATTGCGTGCTTAAGAAAGAACTGCTTCCGATATCATTAACCATTTTGAAAATTCTAATTGAAACTTTCAATACAAGAACTAATGTACAATCGCTAATTTCTGAAAAGGTGCTGTAACTATTCATTGCTTTTGAATCTTTATGGTTAGGAACAGTTGGTAGGTCGAAAGAACTTCTGACGGCCGTCATACGTTAACTGACCACTTACATGTAAGTACACTTCTAGAGTTTTTGAGAAAAACGCACAAATGTGTTTTTTACAATTATTTTCTTCATTTTGAAGTTTTATTGAAAAAAGAACTAACTCCATCCAAGCTATTATATTTTAAGCTCTTTCTTATAGTACAATTAATTTTATGGTATGAACGAAAATAGAAAACTAAAAAACTGCGGATTAAATTGATATATTTTTCTTTAAAAACACTCAATTTTAACACAAAACTCATGCACAAATGTCTCAATTTATCTAAAATCAAGAAAATCATGCTTTAAACATGAATTGCAGCGATTGCAAATGAATAAGGCAAACGCAGACTTTTTCTTATACCTTAAATGCATTTAAAGTTTAAAATTTACTCTGCATAAATTGTTTTTCCTTGCCTAACTTTCTTTCATCTTATCCAATTATTTTTTAGCAACACGTAGCTAAGATTTTTTGTAACGCCCGTCAAGCGCATTCTGAACAAATTCTACATGTTTAGGATATAAAATGCTCGGGCAATTGTCCAAAACTTTTAAAACCATAATTCTGGATGGAGAAAGTGGTTTCAAACCAAACAATTTGTTTTAAGTCCGAAGGTTATAATATGTCTAATGTTTCGACGTCACGTGTTTCTGGCTATTTTAGAGCATTTCATGAGCAATGAATAAGACTAATAAAAAACTGATGTAAGTTAAGCAGGAGATATTGAAGTAAATCAATGAAACTAAAAATTATTAAGTATTTTACACAGGTCCTTTTCAAAGTCGCTTTATGTTCGCTATTTCAATGACAGCTGATTGACCAAGAAATTGATCGCATTACGAAAGAATTAGGAAACAACCTTGTGACGTCAGTACTTTCAGAGTTCAAGGACAATGTTGATATTATTGCTAAACACCAGTACTCTCCAGTTGATCGCAATTTACAGGTTTTGTCATCACCTCATTCCAAAAGTCTTTCGAAGAACTTTATTAATGAACCAGATCGAAGCACTCAGGGGCAAATCGCACCTTCGTCGTTGATCGGTGATTTATCACTTCGCATAGTTGAGGTGAGCCAAACAGCTTTTCTAATGATTTAATTGACGCTCAAAACAAAGTATCAATCAGAAGGCGACTGATTTGATTCTCTTAGTTCACAAATGCGTGCGAGATCTGTGCAAAATAAAGGGGTTATAAAAGGCTAAAACAGTCTTCTGATGCAATCAAACATAAATCATATTTATATCAGACACGTAGCTGGCCTTCTGAATTGGGGGGACTAAAATTTTGAAGTCAGTTATATCAATAACTACTAGTAGATAGGCAAAAATAATGGCGCTTTTAAGCGTTTCTCAACGAGCTTTACACATTGGTGAATCAGAAAATTTTGAATTTTCTAAAAACAAATTTAACCTGATTTCAATCATATTCTTCAAAAAAATAAGTAGTGTAAAACGGCTTCACAAATGATTCCTAAACATAGTTCAAGCTTGACCCTGTGTTATTCACCACGTACTCGAACTTTGGCTAACTAAGAAATCGGGCGCGAAGCGCCGAAAATTTTGGGATTAGCTCAAAATTGTGCTAAAATGCATTTTGACAGTCTTTCAAATGCACTTCAAGAATGTTTTGCTTTATCCTTCGGGGGACCTTTGTAAAAAATACTCGTACTCACAAAATTTGGGGGGAGCTAGTCCCTGCCGATCCCCCACAGCTACTTGCCTGATGTTTGCATTAAATTTTCTCCGAAACGTTCGCTGGTGTCAATCATGTGGTACCATGCCTCGATCAAAAATATACACATTGTTGATTAAAACTGATGAAAATAAATTGAACAATTGATAGAATGAACTTCCCAATCGATCTAAATTTACTGCATTCTTATTAGCTATAAGGTAAAATGTCCAATTTGAGCTGAGAGAATAAAAATAACATAATAAAGACCGGTCAGTGACATAGATGGCACCGGCAATCTAATATAGGCACATGTACCAGTATCCGCTTCATCTCTGGTTCTATTACAAAAAGCCATATAAATTTGAAAAATGCTAGTTTTCTCAATAAAATCTTTCCTTTTTGTCGTAAAAAGCTGAAATAATTTTTTGCTTAATCGGTTCTTTCACGCGATGAGCGTTATTGGTGCAAGTCCATTTTTAAGCTTGATTCTTAATAACATTGAATACTAGGAAAAAGTTATGATGCCGCTGTCACGATCTGACGTCGCGCCGCCGGATTATAATTTCATTGGGCGGTTGATGGGCCCTCGAGGTATGACAATAAAACGGCTCGAACAAGAGACTGGATGTCGAATGTTGGTACGTGGCCGTGGTTCGATCAAAAACGAGACGCGCGAGGAGTCGCTGCGTCACAAAGCTGGATTCGAGCATCTCAACGAACCTCTTCATATTTTGATTCAGTCCTCTGATCTGGACGACTGCAGCGCTCGTCGACGATTAGCCCATGGAGTGCGAGTCGTGCGCGATATCCTGGTATGACCGTGCTATCTCCAATGCTTTACGGAAATGAGGCTGCCATACATGAACAGCATAAGAATTCTGAGGCGGGTCAGGCCCGAAAATTTTCAAAAAGTTCCCTTTTTGGTTAAAAACGATGGGTACACGTCGAAAACACTGGTTTTTACGTTTAGGACAATGTTCGTTTTCTCTAGAACATAAAAAATGAAAAAATTTCGGAAAATTTGAAAAAATCGTGTAAGTAGAACAACATATAGTCAAAAAATGTGTATACGGCGGAAAATGCCGAAAATTTGAGGCTTTTGATCAAAAAAAGAGCTAAGAACGCTTAAAGAGGCACACATTTTGCAATTTTTACGAAAAATCTGCAGTTCTGGGGGGAGGGTGCGCGGCAGCTATTTTGAGAGGGGCCAGTTGCCATTCTGGGGGTCAAATCCCCCAAGAACACGTGTGGTTGCTGCTATAAGTGCACTGCATAGTCAGTCTGGGGGAGTAAGCATCCGGAGAAGTTTATCGGGCAGAATTGGCTTAAAGTCTGACAAGAATGAAAAATTAGCGTACAATTTATCTAATTTAATCGTCCCTGGTCAGTTTTGAGCCTTTAAGCAGAAAATTTGTGATTTCCATCAACCTTTTGGCCTTTATGCAGCATTATTTTCAACGGAAAATCTCCTTAGCTTAGCAGTTTGATTTTTTTATATTGTCTTCTCGTATGTTTTTCTGCCATCTAGGGCAGAGTCAAGGGTTAATTTTGGGAGGGTCGAGGAAAGCGGCCTCCTCTGTCTTGGCGCGAGAGTTTTCTACGGTTTTGAGTAATTGTCGTTAGATTTTTCAAATTTTTTAGCTAGTTATCATCAATGACCTTAACTGACTTTCTCGGCAAATAACGTATTTTGCGCCAAAAATTTAGGTTTTAGGCGCAGAACATAGATTTTGTGCTTTTTAGATAGACTTTTTAAGAGAGTAGCGAATTCAAACAGTTTTTCCTTGATTTGCATTAAATTTCACCCCATGCGTAATGAACGAAAAAAGGTGACGAAATAGTGAGAAGTAAGCACGTTTTTTACAAAAAATTTTCTAAAGTTTCGAATTTTTTTGTAATAAATAATTTAACTTGTAAGAAAATTGCGGATAAACGCTATTTTATGCTTAATAAACGGATTTTTAGGACTATTATCATAGTTTTGGTTAAATTTACAGCCCCCGTCAGGAATTCCTGGATAAGTCACCGCGTAGGTTTAGATTCTCCAAGATCCTCCATGTGCATGTTGAGTTGCATTGCAAACCGAGGTAAATAAAAGAGTCTCATACGCAATGAGAAAATCTTTTAGTTTCAGAACGTGGCACATACAAACATATCAAAACATAGACAATCAATAATCAATCTTTATTTCTCCTTGCGTATTCACTAAGCCTAAAGCAGTAAGGAGCACCATGAAAGATCCCTTGGGAAAAATATTAGCCGAAAAAATATGAAACATGTGCACAGGACGGCAGCTGTATTTCTTACACGTACCGGATTCTGTTCGTATACGCTCTTGTCTATCGAGAGGTCCAAGCATTCACTAGCAAGGAAAAGTGCTCTGATGGAACAAAAAGGACAAATATATTTGGAATAGCGTATTTTTAGACATTAAAGGAGGAAACTAGGAAAAAGTCACCTATCCATACAACAAATCATAATAATTTGCTAAGATTCAGACTTTCTGCTAAGATTCAGACTTTCTCTAAGCAACACAAAAATCGAAGTATATTCTGCGGCCTACAGAAGATCATTGTGGCTTTAGTTTGAGAAATAAAAAACACAACAATTTATTATTTAGAAGAATTGATCAATCTGAATGAAAGAAAACGACATATTATTTTGTTTCCTAACCTCAACTAAATGTAAAAGTCCGAATGACCTCTCTTGCAATGGTATAGAAGTGCGACGAGGCACTATACATGTGCAAAGAGGTTAGCACCGAAGAATTTAGGACATGACGCAAGGTGAATGAGCGAGATAACGATGCAAATAAATACAATAAAGCATAATGATAGAACGGTAATTTTAACAGCTCATATATATATATATATATATATATATATATATATATATATATATATATATATATATATATATATATATATGTATATATATATATATATATATATATATATATATATATATATATATATATATATATATATATATATATATATATATATATATATATATATATATATATATATATATATATATATATATATATATATATATATATATATATATATATATATATATATATATATATATATATATATATATATATATATATATATATATATATATATATATATATATATATATATATATATATATATATATATATATATATATATATTATGTCTTATTTTCTCTATGGAGCCATTTAACTGATTATTTATTAAATAATGTCATAAAAATGCGATACTGATATCCAATTAAATCTGCTAACTAGCACAAGTCAAAGTTTCCTTCTAAGCTCTCCAGGAAACAAGTGAGAAATATTTTAAGACACCTTCTTTTGTTTATGGGCAGCAGAATATACTTAGATTTTTGTGTTGCTTAAAGAAAGTCTGATTTTTAGCAGATTCTTATGATTTGTTGGACGCATAGGGGACCTTTTCATAGTCTCCTCCTTTTACGTCGTTAATAATCCGATATTCCAAGTATACTTGTCCTTTTTGTTCCATCGAAGCATTTTTCTTTGCTAGTACCCTATTTTTAATTAGAATTATATGAATGACTCGATTTTTGAACTCATAATAACTAACTTGCCAAATGAAATATAACACTCAAACAACACAGGAAACAGGATTGTTCATTCGCATCAACATCTGCATTGCAAACAAGACTTCTTTCCTAATTCATAATCATGATGTTATTATTAACAGTTTTTAAAAGTTACCTTCTACAACATTTTGAAATCAAAATTAATTTTAAACTTTACACCTCCATTGAGTAACAAAAAACAATTTAAAATTCGTAATGCTGATTTTACGGAGAAAAATTTGTAAAAAACTTAGCGAGTACAACCTACAACCTCCTGGGCCTGGAATTAACCTGACGTGTGAAGTTTACTAAACTATAGTCTGTTTCATTTATTCGAAAGCTTTTTCGATAAATGTTTTCGGAGGCTACAGTAAGCCCTTCTTTCTTATTTACTGTAGGTCGCTAGATCTCACTGTAGCTACTTAGCAAAGAATGGTTTTTCAAATTCATTTTTTGTGGCAAAATTTATTCTCGTCTTCCAGCAGATCAATTACCTTACAGATTAAAGTCGCGCATTCAGCTTATCCTAAGTTGACACTTTAAACACAATAGACTAAGATGTTAAGAAACGCCGCGAACTCCTGCATATCTCAGTGGTAAAACGTCTGCTTGTAGTCGAAGCAACCCAGGTTCGATTCCAGCAGATAGCTTTTTATTTAGCGCACTTGCTGTAGTATGTCCCAGCACTGATAGATGCCTAAATTAAATTTATATGGACGGATTAGTGCATTAAAAATGGAAGGATCTCAGCCACGTGCCCTCACTGAGCTGATTCGCTGAATTACAGTAAGTCGTCTGTTACGCGTACTGTAGCCCTTAAAAAATTTACTAAAAAGCTCTCGAATAAATGAAACAGACTATAGAGGGTGTGCACCTAATTGCAGCAATTTCGTATTTCGGATGGTCAAATAAATCCCTGTTTAAAAAAACTTGACCTTCGGCAATGCTCTGTAGGTAAAGTTAATTCTCAGTGTAAACTTTACACCACCGCTGAGTGTAAAATATTATCTAAAATCTGATTTGTAAAAATGTCGTGCCGAATAACATTTTTACAAAAAATTGACCCTTCACAGCACTCTGGGAGCAAAATACACCTTTAGTTTAAACTACTTTACACCGACATTAAGGAAACCGATTCGTCCAGTAGAAAGTGTGACCCTCAATCGTAAAGCATCCTAGAGTTGAGATCATGCCCCTACTCATAACGGAAGAAGATGATGGATAAAATAGACGCAGAAACGTGTTATTCACCTCACACCTTATAACTTTACACTAACAGCACTAATTCAGTATTGAGTATAATGATACGCATCTTACTGCGATGTGTAACTCAAAAGCCGTTCTTAATTTTTTATATTAGTCTGGACATACTAATTCATAAGCGGAGAACTTAGCAGACAGAATACTTGCAAAAACGGTTTTTTCACGACATTGCTAGCACTTTACAACTCAAGAATAACTCAGTATTGAGTGTAGAGGATTCCGACCAAGCACGGTTTGTAACCGTGGCCATGTGCTTCATTTTTAGAATTGAACGCACAACCCGATTCATGACCGGATAAGTTGGCTCACAAAAAATTAGCAAAAAGCGTGTTTTTTAACACCAGAGTTTAAAATTTATACCTTGACACCCAACTTAATATCGAGTTTAGAGAAACGTGTCCAAATGCGATGTGTAACCTTTGAGTTATTCTTATAGACATTGCGCGTCTGGATTTGTAACTGGCGAAGTTGGCAGACTAAAAAATGATAAAAAAACATGTTTTTTCGTGCACTAGCATAGTGTAGTCTTTAAAAATCTGAAGCTAACTTCCCATTAAGTGTAATGAAATTCGGTTTGGGCCAGTTTGTAACGTTTAAGATGTAGTACGTTTGTGTGCAATCTGCTGCGACGTGTAGCCCTGAAACGCACTTATTTTTATTCTATTTTACTTGTCCCGACCTGTAAGCGGAGAAGTTGACGGATAAATCCGAGACAAAACCTGTTTTTTTACACCATCTATAAGATTGTAAACTTCAAACCACTGTATCTAACTCGGCATTGAGTGTTAAAAAAATTTGCAAGTACGCAGAAAGTAGCCCTTGGGTCCTAGTACGTTTCTACCAGAAAACATTTCTCGGGACTCATAACCGGAGTTGTTAGCAGATATAGAGATGACAAAAACGTGACCAAAATCTGTCATTACACCCGTAAACTTTTACGCTCTTTTCACTCCCCCTCTAGAACTAATGCGAAATTTAAAAGAAAAAAAATTGCGATTTGGAGAATTTTATTTTCTGCAATTCTATACTATTACATTGTATGATGCACTTATGCTGAGTTGTCTACAAGCTCTCCGCTAAAAGCGTCACAGATTTGTACATGTTATAACATTACACCAAAACTATACACGCTCATTACAAACTCCGTTTTAAGTGTAAACAAAAAACCTCCATCGAGTTTTTTATTACTTATCTTGTAAAACACCGTACTTTCTAGAAATTTGTTTAGTAAATTAAAATATACTAGGAAAGAGGGCTACTTTCTGTTTACCAGCAGATTTTTTCACACTCAATGCGGAGTTAGATCCGGGGGTTTAAACGTTACAATGTAGTGGATAGTGTAAAAAACAGGTTTTATCTCAGATTTCCCTGCCAACTTCTCCGGTTATAAGTCGGGACAAATGGTATAAAATAAAATTGGAGTACGTTTTAGGACTATACGTCACAGCAAACCGCTTTCAAAAAAACTCAATATTGAGTTATTAACGGAGGTGTAAAATTTAAAATCAGGGTTATAACATTATGCAAAAAACACGTCTTCTTCAATTTTTCGATTAATCAATGTCTGAAATATTTTGCGGAACAGAAGTTTTCCACTTTCAAACGTACTACGATATAAAGGCTACCACAACTGGCCTAAAGCGAATTACTTTACACTTAATAGGAAGTTAGGTTCAGATTTTTTAAGTTTACAATGTGGTGGACGGTGGAAAATAGGTTTTGCCCTTTTTTTTGTTCACGACTACCTCTGTTTAGAAGTCGGGATAAGTTGAATATAATAAAAATAAAGTAATTTTTTAGAGGTACCAGTTTCGTAGCTGGCCGTCCTATTCTGGAGGGGACCAACACCACTTTTGGGGAGACTAAGCCCAAAAAGGCCAAAAATAGCACAAAATAATGTTTAAAAAGTCCTATTTTTCCGATGTTTTTGAATTGGGGGTTCGGACCCCTCATTCCCCCAGAGATACGTGCCTGAGGGGTACACGCCACAGCAAATTGTGCTGATTTACATCAATATTTAGCTTTTTCAGGAGGTGTAAAGTTCAGAATCGGAGGTCTTAAAAGTGTTTTTGTCTTGTTTTTTTCTGCTTACTTCTCCGGTTATGAATCTGGACATGATCACAAGTCTGTAAATGTACCAGGGGTCAAGCGTCATACGTTAGTTGGGCGCTATTGTTAAGACTCATTAGTAACGTAAAGTGGTTTACATCGAATATTTATTTGTTTTCAGACCATTGTAAAGACTTAATTTTTTCATAAATATTAATCGTAATATCAGAGTAATGTCAGAATTACGAATCCGACTAAAATTTTCTTTACACTCGGTGGTTGTGTAAAGTTTACTTCAAAAATTAACTTTAGTTTTAGAGCGTAACAGAAGCTTAATGGTTTCAAAAATGTTTTAAATAACGTTAAAATTACGGATGTGACTGTTAGTTTCCTCCACACCCTGTATTTATATTAAGTTTATACTATTTAATTATTATTAGTATGTAAAGTTTACAATACAAATTCATTTTACTTCCAGAGCGTTGCAAAACGTGAATTTTTTCAAAATATGTTCTGTAAGGCCAAGATTTCTAATCTGACTAAATGCTTTCTTTACACCATGTAGTTATGCTAAGTTTACACTAAAAATTAATTGTAGTTCTAGAGCATTGCAGAAGCTCAATTTTTTAGAATGCTCCATGTAACGCCAGGATTACGAATCTGATTGTTAGTGTTTTTTACACCGAGTAGTTGCGTAAAGTTTACGCTGAAAACATTTGCCATGTCTTAATAAAGTTAGATGGTCTTGTTTGAAAAAATATAATGCATATATTCATTACAATATTGATTACCGCTTCTTGGACTGCAGTCATTATTGTGGCATGTGCTTATTGAATGCTTTACTCAAATCAAGTAGGCTACTATAGTCTGGTCCATTCCAACAGGCTCAATTTTCGCTAAAGCCTTATTACTGTAATGAATTTTCGCTGCCCAAACGGCATTTTCAATTACGCTCTCATAACAGCTGGTTGCTTTAAAGTCTTTTTAATGATCTTTAATTTGCTTGGCTTTACATGTAGCACATCTATAGCAAACTGCCGCTACGATCTAACCCGTCAAATATTCTGCTTCAGTAATAAGCCGTAAAGCAAAAAATGGGCCGTTTGGAATGGAACAGACTATTCTCCGACGGCACAAAAAGGACGAATATACTTGGAATCGCGCACCATTAGGACATAAAAGGAGGGAAACTATATAGAAAAAAGTTACCTATGCGCACAACAAATCATAAGAATCTGCTAAAAATCAGACTTTCTCTTAACTTTTTTCTAGTCCCCTCCTTTTATATCCTTAATGATGCGTAATTCTAAGTTTATTCGATCTTTTTGTTCAACCGGAGCATTTTTCTTTGCTAGTTACATACAATGGCGTAGCGGTGGAGAGGGGGTACTAGCCCCCCAAATTTTGGAAGCATGTATATTTTTTGCAAGGGTCCCCCATAGGAAAAAATTGGAGATTCTTAAAACGTATCTGAAAACCGTTAGAATAGCTTTTAGCACACTTTTTGAGCTAACAAGCCCAAAATTTTTGGGTGCTTCGTGCCTTATTTATTTATATACAGCACATTTGTTTAATATTATTGAAATCAAATCACATTTTTTAAAATTTTTCCTCACTACAATGTGTATATCTCATTGAGAGAAGTTCAAATACACCATTATTTTTGCCTAAATTTTCATCTTCCTAAAATCAGAAGGCCAGCTACGCCACTGCTTACATATAAACTTGTAGGTTGGATCAGTCGCAGATGCCAGAAGTCAATTTTTAAAAATTCTTGTGTTTATTTTGTGATTTTTAGATGCCAATGGATAAGTCAGGTCAGGCAGGATTAAAAAAGTGGCGTTTTTATGTACCCTTCAACTATTAGGTTTTTACCTTTAAACTTTACGGATCCCAGACGGCCCCGCCCGTGTACATATAAATGTCCAGTCGAGACCGTTCGCGCTGTTTGATATAGGATCGATTTCTTAGTCGTAAAGAGCAATACTAGGCAATGAAGTGCCCTAAATCATCATCCCACTTGCATCGATCTTATTGACGATGTTTATTACGCATAGACGGGGAGGGAATTCTGGCAGCCGGCAGCTCCCTACTTACACGAGAAATCGGCAGCCCCAGAACAGAATTAAAATTTTGGCGTTTTTCCGTTATTTAGCCCCATCCAGAATTCGATAGCTGCTCATTGATGGTGTTTGTAAGCATAGAATCATGTACATATATTAAAAAACTAAATACAATTTCAACTAACGAAATTATAAAAAATAAAAAACTAAAACCAAATAACAATTACGCCAATTTTTCAGAAACCAGTTGAAAACGACGAACTGAAGCAGAAACAAATGCGTGAGCTTGCCATCATAAATGGAACGTATAGACCGATTCATCATTGTGCTCTTATGCCCGTCCAGAAGCACGCAGGAAACATGCTTTTATGATTGCGCAAATATGTATGTGACCAATACTAAATGTTTTATTTTGTTACGTTTTTGTTTTGCAATATGTAGCTTTCGTCTTATTTTATACATTCATCTACTACAGTGGGAACTATTTATGATGGCAGTAGGTACTTACTAATAATGCATTAGCATCGTCATATCATTACTGAGCTTATTAAAATCGGTAGTGTCTGCAAAAATAGCTTTGTATGTATTACTTATAGGAAAAATAATGTGGTAAACACCACAGTTGGGCGTGGGGGTATGTTCATGCACCCCTCAGAAACCAGAATACTCCCAGAATTCAATTTTTTAAAATTTTTTTCACAATTTTTTGTTGCCAATGGATAGCGCTCGATAAGAAACGTTGAAAAATGGTGTTCATTCGCCTACCACCATTTTTGACCTTTGAATAATCTTGCCCAACCCCCAAATTTTGGTGCTGCCTACTTATGGTAAGCACCTACATATATATACACTAGCAAAGAAAAATGCTCCGATGGAACAAAAAAGATGAATATACTTGGAATTGTGGATTATTGTGGATGTAAAAGGAGGGGACTAGGAAAAATCTACCTAAAGTCGGAAAATCTGCTAAAAATCACACTTTCTCTAAGCAACGCAAAAAAATCGATGTATATTCTGCGGCCAACAGATTAAAATAAATATTCAACCATAACAATGATTGAAACAGCAGCACGTTAGCTATGCAGTAGCTATGGGAAATGATATTAAGTAAACTAACTGTCTTCCAAGCCAATTGAATGAAATAGTAAACATCGAAGACAATTGAAGACATGGTTGGTTTAAAACAGTAGGAAACGCGTAAGTTGACTTGAAACAGACTAAATGTAGATACACTAGCATGCCCGAAACGATTGTGTGCACTAATCAATCGGCTCCTGCTTTGCTTGCTATAATGCTCATAACAATATAAAACAACTTTAAATACAATACCTCTTAGTTTTCTATCAATCAGGCGCCAGCAATTTAAAAAAGTAACCTTGATAGATTTCGTTTATACACTCTTATCTGAAACTTCGAACATTATTTAAAAAAGACACTTTTTTAGAGGCCGCAGAATATACATCGATTTTTTGCGTTGCTTAGAGAAAGTGTGATTTTTAGCAGATTTTCCGACTTTAGGTAGATTTTTTCCTAGTCCCATCCTTTTACATCCACAATAACCCACAATTCCAAGTATATTCATCTTTTTTGTTCCATCGGAGCATTTTTCTTTGCTAGTACACTACTTTTAATTAGCGTGATTTCAGTACATCAGTCAGTAAACACAATCAGTAACATGCCACAATAATGACAACAGTCCAAGAACGCGGAAAACAATATTGTTCTTAACATCAGCATTATCCTTTTTAAACAAGACAACCTTATTGACACCATCCATTTTCAAATTAAAATTGCATTAAGTTATTTCTTCTTAATGTGCAGTTCACTTATAATCAAGCACAAATATTTAACCAACGAATTCACATTGCAAATCCTCACTCAATCAATACACAAGCACAATGTGTTGCGACTTTTGAAATTGAAAACACCCAATTTTCAATTTTCAAATTGAAAATTGGATCAATTTTCAAATTGAAAATTGGGTCAATTTTCAAATTGAAAATTGGGTGTTTGAATTTGCGATAAAGAAAATAATCAAAAGATAGTCACTTGGTTTATTTAAGCCGAGTAATAAAATAACGACCGTCCACCAATTCCAAACTAAACGCGACTAATCTGATCACTATGAAAAAGTTTTGAAAAATGAGCTTGCTAAGCGAGAGTTGTAAACCAAGAGAAACTTAAAGTTAAAACCTACCATTAAATTATTAAGAGAATTATAAAAGATTTTAAACTTTAAGAAAATGGAAAAGGCGGGATGTTGGTAAATTAGAAGGCAAAGTTTTTCGGCAAAAATTCAAAAACTTCACGCAAATATCAAATGTAAGGAACACTAACGCTTTGATTTGGTAGTAAAATAAATTTGTAGTATAGACTACATATTAACAAATGAATAGTGCAAACTTTACACAACTACTAGGTGTAGAGAATACTAACAGTTTACGGCTTATTAATGTACATGATTACAATAAAGCTGCATATCTTTGTCGACTTCTGTGCACAGTAGTGTGATTGCTGGTTCATTTTAAACCACTTTTGCAGGCAATTTACATCAAATAAACGATAGCTCTCCATGTGCAAGATTTTGTGAAACATATTATAAACACGGCTAAGAAGGATTTAACTTTGATGCAACCCATTTAAGACAAAATTACATCTCTTCAATGATCTAAGGACACTTGAACATAATTTTTAAATCACTTTAGATTACTTTTGAGGGTAAACAAACTCACTTAATTGATGTCTCACATATGAATCCTTGAAAATTTCTTGACTTCAGTTACAAAGTCTCTGCAAGTCTATCGAATTAAGGTTAACACGTAATGTAAACTTTACACAAACACATAGCGTAAAGAATATTTTAGTCGGATTCGTAATTTTGATATTGCTCCGATATTACTTTCAACATTTATGGAAAAATGAGTCTCCATAATGTTTTAAAGACAATAAACATTAGGTTTAAACCACTTTGCAATACTGCTGAGTGTAAGCAAGCGCCTCAACTGACGTATATATTTCATTCCCTGTAAATTTTTATATCTCAGGAAAATATTTCGGTTTTCGCAATGCTCTAGAACAAAGGCTAACATGCAGTGTAAAAAATTAATCGGATATTATGATCAACATTCATGAAAAAATTATGTCTCTACAATGGTCTGAGGACATATAAACAATGAGTGTAAACTACTTTACATCACTGTTGGATGTAAACAAACGCACCTACGTGACGTCTCACATTTGATCCTTTGAAAACTTCTAGACTCCAGGAAAAAATTAGGTTTCTGGAATGCTCAAAAACGAAGATAAATACATATGTAGTGTAAACTTAATGTAAACACTTAGTGTAAAGAAGATTTCAGTCAGATTCGTAATTTTGATATTGTTCCGATATAACGATTAATATTTATGAAAAAATAAAGTCTACATAATGTTCTATGGGCAAACTAACAATTGGTGTAAACTACTTTACAACACCGTAGAGTGTAAACATATGCGCCAGACTGGCATATCAAATTTGGTTCCTGGTCCATTTCTAGACTTGATAAACGTGTCCCTGACTCGTAACCGGAGAGCAGGCAGAAAAAACAAGACAGAAACGCATTTTAAACTCCAAATTTTTGACTTTACACTCGCTAAATATTAATGTATAGACAATTTGCTTTGACATGCACCCGATATAAAGCACTTTATTTTTATTCTATTGGATTTATCCCGACTTCTGGACGGAGAAAGTGGCGAACAAAAAACGCAACAAAAACGTATTTTCCATCATTTATAACACTGTAAACTTTAAAATTCCGTACCGAACTCCCCATTGAGTTTAAAGAAATTCGGTTTGGTACAATTTGTAGCTTTTAAATCGTAGTACATTTCTGTGTGCCAAAATTCTGTTGCAAAAATTATTTGGTATGATTTATCAATCAAACTTCGGAAAAAAACGTGTTTTTCGCCCATTTTTTACCTCTGATTTCGAACTTTACACCCCCATAAATAACTCAATATTGTGTTTTTTTAAATGCGGTTTGCTGCGATGTTTAGCCCCTGAGAGGCACTTTATTAATGCTGTCTTCAATTTACACTGACTCATAAGCGGAAAAATTTGGCAGAGAAATCTTAGTTAAAATCCGTTTTTTTACACCATCCACTAGAGTGTAAACTTTAAACCCCAGGATCTAACTCACCATAGAGCATAGAAGACTTTGCTTATATGCAGAATGTAGCCCTTGATCCGCTCTACATTTCTGTCAGAAAACATTTTAAAAAACTCATAACCGGAGTTAGTATCGGACATAGGCAGGTTGAAAACTCGACCAAAAAGTGCTTTTTCACCCCCAGATTTTCGCACTCTTTACACTGCCATTCGATAACTAATGCGAATTTCAAAAAACAAAAAGAGTGTCATCTGTAGAATTCATCCCTCTATTATCCTATCCTGTTCAATCCTTCGAGTCATCAATACTCAGTTGTCCACATGCCGCAGTAAAAAGGTCCCAAAATTTGTCCTATGTTATAACGTTACACAAAAACGTTACACCTTCTTTACACAGTCAATTTTTAGTTTCAAGAAAAACAAAAAACACGGGCGGCGAATTTTTTATTATCTTTCTTTTAAAAAAAACCGCACCTTCCAGAAGTGTCCCGTTATAGCTGTAGGGGGGTGCACAGGTGTTGGGGGTACCCAAGTATATTATAGGTACGCGCTAACGCGATACCTAAGATGCAAAACGGTGCATAGTCAGCCGGTAGCGGGGAAAATATCTTTCTTTTTCAGAAGGTCCCTAAAAGAATAAAAACTAAAAATTCTCTACTCTACTAAAAAATAGCTAAATCAGGTTTTAAGCACTCTTGAGCTAGTAAACCCAAAGGTTTGAACTAGATTGCACATTTTTGATTCTATTCGTTATCTTAGACCCACGGTCTACTCAAATTAAAATTAAACGACCATTTTAGTGGTAACAGACTAAAAGCTGCGCGTCGTGGGTCGCACGGTGTATTTGTGAATGTGGCTGATTATATGGACCCATTATTTATGCGAAGCGTCGAAAAGTCTCAATGTATGCTAGAAAATGAGAGAGAAGGGTAGTTGTTTATGCCTCATAAACCGTTCGGGAAGATTCGAGAAATTACGATTAATGATGGCCGAAAATAATTGAAAAATGCAATTGCATTATCTCGCCAACTACTTATCTTGAACCAATGGCATACATGTAACAGGGGAGATAGGAAATCCCTTCATACAAAGTTGGTTGTCTTCCATCCCCAAAAGCATACCTGGGCGTGGGGGGGGTTTGGGGGGATATGCACCCCCCGAGAAACCAAAATAACTCCCTCCGAGATTTCAATTTTTGAAATTTTCTTCGTTTTTTCCGTAATTTTTTGATGCCAATGGATAATGCTCGATGAGAAACGTTGAAAAATAGTGTTTTATCCCCATACCACCCCTTTTAAGGCAATTTTTTGACCTTTGAAAAAATCTTGCACCCCCCAGAAATTTGCTGCCGCCCACCTATGCCCAAAAGCCAGAAAATTTTTTGAACCCCTCCGATGTTTGGAAAAAATTGAATTTTTTAAGCCATTTTTGGCCAAAAATTGGGGTCATTTACCACCTCTCGTTCCCTAAAAGCGTTCAGGGACCCCCATCCAAAACTTTGAGCCGTGCCAATGCGGACCGGCCGCCCACCCCGCCTATGATTGTCTTATATCGTTTAAAGCGGTCTTTGTACGTAGTTACATATAAGGAGTGCAATAGATTTCATGAAATAGCTAGATCTCCGAATATACTCGTACTTTGTGAGTGGAGTGAGAATGATTCTTTGCTAAGACATGCTAAAATATCGATGGTATCATAAATACCGAAAACGTACATTAAAAAAACGGTTGATGAAAAACGGCAAGTAGCACGAATTTCGATTATCTTAAATAACGAAGTCGGAACGGAGAGGCATGCTACGTCATTACAAACCATCAAGACAAGACAGGAAAATAAACGAGTATTCAAAAACGCGTCAAAGTGATGATTTCAGTCTTTCTATCATGCATAAGGCCGCATTATACGTTCGCATGCCAGGTGGCACACGATAAGCTTTCATTAGTAAGCAGCCAGCTTCCTGCAATTGTCCATCTTCTAAGAGACTTTTCGCCTCCTTTAAAACTTCATTAAATTCAGCAGAATCGTCCGTATTAGTTGTACACGCTGCTTTGTCCAGAACGGTCTTCAAAGAATCTTGTTGAAGCTCATGACTGGAAGTTGCTTCAATAAGTCTAAAAGCGATGCTATTCATGAAATCGACATAAAGATGAGCAGGACCCGCAGTAGCTGGGTTGACCATACATGGGCAGCAAAAAAATTCTGGGGGGGGGATAGCCAAAAATGTTACTAAAAATAGAATTATGGTCTACAGTAATCTGGGAGGAGTATTTCAACTTCTGGGGGTGTAAACCCCCTGACCACCACGCTCATGTGTGATTATGACCAGACAAGCACACGTATATGGACAAACCATACAACTTCATTCAACCCGGTATCAATGGAGGTCGCATCGGTATCAAGGGGACGATCTTCTAGCATACATGAGAACGACCGAATTTCGGGGGGTTTTGGTGATGTAAAACCTGCAAAAATCCCTAAAAAATGCGGAAAATTCAACGCTGAGGCTCTATGGATTTTTGGGAGTCGATCAGTTTCTTGGAGGGAAAGATTTAAACCGCCCCTACCCCCACTGTATCTGCCAGTATCAATAGAAATTTCGCAATCACTCAATAAAATGGAAAAAGGAAGATGAATCTAGCAAAATACATGCAAATAACTAGAAAATCAATTAATCAACCAATAATCAATAATTAGTCACACAATCAATAATTAAGCAATCAATCACTGAGCAAACAACAGCTTTGTAAAAGGACAGCCAACCGAAAAACTGGGCAACTGGTATCAATGAGAAGACCGGCCTTTCGAAGCACATTCACGTCTTGAACAACAAAAGAATTTTCCAGAATGAAGACTTTTTGATGTCAGTATAGCGTAGAAAAAAATGAAGTTAAACTGAAAATAAAATCTGTATACTTAGAATTAATTTGACTCGACTTTCGTTTTCCGCATAGTAAATTCATTAAAACCTTTCTCTAACACCATTAATTTCTGGGCCTTTTCATGATGATTGACAAATTTGCGAATGCCGAGTTCTGACCATTTCCGTTTCTTGATATGACTAGAACAGATATGAATTAGGCACAATTCAGGCGGTCCTGAAACTTAAGATGAGAAAAATATATAGCTACGGCTGAAGAATTGCGTATTTGAACCTTCAAAATTAATCAGACTGCTCAAAATTGCATTTTTGGATAATTTTTCTTAGCAGTCTCTTGATGCCAGCGGATGGAACATGATAAGAAACATTGAAAAAAGCCTTTTTGCCAATAATATAATTTTTCGACCTATTTGACGTCTATTGATTTTAATTATAAGAAAATACCGACTCAAGACATGCATGCTTCTGTAGCTAATTTAAATGCGCTCAAAATCTAATCTAATACAGGAGACCAATAAAAAACTACAATTTAAGACGATTCACAGCAAAAATTAATATTGATTTAAATAATTCAAATATTAAATTGATAAAATGATGATTCAAACAAAATAAATAATTAATAAATTATATATTGAACAGTATCTCTACCTGTCGTTTTCGTCTTCCTCGTCAGCGATCCAGTCGTGAGTCAAACGAGCAGCGAAATCGTTAAGACGCTGCGATTTCCGCAGTCGCTGATCTGAGTTCAAAGAATCTAGAAAAAAGGAAAATGTATTAAAATTTCTCTAAAGTTTAACATTCCCAAAAAACCTTCAAGCGCCTTGAAATCGTTTAGCGTCATTGTCAACTCGTCAACGTCGCAAAAAGCAGCACAAAAGATCAAAAGACGACGCCTGTGCATCAAAGCGACTTCGCAAGCAGGATCGCGAGCCAACGCGCGGCAAACGCGCCACGATGATGCATCAGAAAGTTGCTCCAATCGATTACAGTAAGATGAGCAGGTTAGCTGATCGCCGCATTCTAAAGCTCGTTCAGCGCAACGCCTCAGGGCATAACATCTAGAGCGCAAACTATGTACTTTTACTTTATACAGCCAGTGGAAATCAATTTAGAGGCAAAATCATATATGCACAAATGTGACAGGGGGATGGGGATCGCCCACCAAAACTTGCTTGTCCCCCATCCAGATTATATGTAACAGGGAGACGGGGGTCCCCTACCTAAAGCTGGTCGTCCATCATTCCCAAAAGCCAGAAAATTTTTGACCCCCCTAATTTTTGGAAAAAATCGAATTTTTACGCCGTTTTTGTGGCCATTTTGGAGATCATTACCCCAGCTGAAAATGGCCGAAAAACCCCCCACCCAAAACTGCAAGCCGTTACATGCATGCCCCTATGCCCGCTAACGTTAGAAAATTTTTCACCGTTTCTAGGTGTTTTTGTGACCCTTTTTGGCCAAAAATAAGAGGTTATGTATTTACTCCCTCCCCGTATAGCAGGGCCCTCACCAATTCTAGGCGTAGGGGTATGCACCCCAGAAGGCCGAATACCCGCCCATAATTCAATTTTAATTTTTTGTTGTTGTTTTTTTTTGCAATTTTCTGATGCCAATGGATAGTTCTAGATGAGAAACGTTGAAAAATGGTGTTTTTTGCCATATCACAATTTTTAAGACCATTTTTTGACCATTGAAAAATCTTGCGCCCCCAGAATTTCGGTGCTGCCCACGTACGGCCCTCAACCCAAAGTCAGTCGTTCCCCCATTCCCTGAGAGTCAAAAGTTTTTGAACCACCCGATTTTTGACGAAACTTGCATTTTTGGCAACTTTTAGGTGCTTCCGGATAAGATAAACGATTTTTATATAAAAACTTATATTACATTGCATGTGAACGTACGCAGAGAATAAAACGTCATTCTCGCTTCGTAGGGCAGCAAGCCACTTTATCCATACTTTTACTCGAAGCACAGCGTAAAACGTCATTCTCGCTTCGTAGGGCAGCAAGCCACTTTATCCATACTTTTACTCGAAGCACAGCGTAAATAAAAATATATAAAAAGTTTAAAATAGAATACAATCAGCCTTAAAAAATAAAATATTAGGATTTTATGCTAAAAAAACGTCTATCGTGCTCACTCAGGGCTAAGCTTATAGATACTAGATTAAAATAAGTAAGGATCAGGTTGTATTCAGCAAATAATAGTAAGAAGTCATCAATACGAGAAAGAAGTAAGAAAGAAATAAGAAAATGAGGAGAAAAATAAATAAGTAAATAAATAAATGGACAAATAAAAGAGCAAATACTAAATAAAAAGGAAAGATAACAAAAAAACTACAAAAAAAGAAAGAAAGACAGATATAGAAGTGCAGCATGCTATTAGTAAGAAAGAAACAAAAAGGACGCGTGAAATAGCACAAGTGTACCTAAAAAATTATATTATGAGAGATTACATGTTTTATGAGGTGTAAAAGTCTAAATGAAACAGAAAAAGTAGGCAGGATTATAAATGAAAACTTAATAAAAAAAGAAAAGAAAACGGAAAAAAAGGAAGGCAAAAAAATCATACAAACAGACGAGGTCATCAGAGAGGAACTGGGTTGCTACAGTTTCGTGTCTTTAATCCTCTTAATCAGGTTGCTGGATAGTGCTAGCCGCTTATGTAATTTGAGGATACGACTAATATTCATAGCTAATGTACAGCAATTGGAAAAATAATTTACCTACCTAGAGCGCTTTTCATTCGCATCAGGCACCCTCAACAAAATGCACAATTTTTCGACGGTCTGGCAATCCTGGTACAAATTTGAGTTCAACTCGAATATTCGATCAATCAATACTGATTTGTCGACATATAATCTCAGACGCACAGGTAGATCGCTAACGCCTAACGAATCAAGTATAGGCAGGGCCTCGACAAAATCTAATTCAATTCTAATTTCGTCTGGTAGAGGCTGAGTAGAACAAATAATTTTTTGAAGATAAAATATTGTTAATCAGACTTCAATAAAACAGAAGACAACTGAGTGATTCATATGTACAAGCGTTTATAATTCTAAGTAAGCAGGAACATTTTTTGTGCAATATCCTTAGTACACGTACGAGTACTAAGACGGTTCTTACCCAGAAGTCTTTTCACATTAAGCACATAGTAAATCAAATTTTAGTATACAATAATACGACACAATAATGCGTTCTGTGTGTTAAAAATGCGTTTTTCGATCTTTTGCAAACATGTTCTTGGGAAGTTTGTTTGACATCCCCAGAATGGCTGCGGATCTCTGCAAAATGGCTACCGACCCCCATAATTATCGATTTCTGGAAAAATCGTACAGTTTTTTAAGCATTTTAAGCTAAATTTTGGCTGAAAACTGTCAAACTTTTGGCGCCATATTCTCATCTTTTGACTGTATTTCAAAAATTGAGTCAAATTTTTCCCCAAAATTTTGTATTTTCATGTTCTAGAAAGAAGAAGCACAGTCTGAATCGTCGAAAGACAGTGTTTTTGACATGTACCCATGATTTTTGAGCCAAAAAACTTTTAAAAACTTTTCGACGCTCATCTCCCAGGATTCTCATGCTGTACATGTATGATCTTTAGTAGAGCAGTTTAGCCAATTATACATACGACGCGAGGAAAATTTTTGACATTAACTATTAAGGAAATTGCTTCCTTCCTGATGACAGATAGTTCAGAAAACTGAATTGAAGCGAAGTACCAAACATGTTAAAATTTTCACCATCTGCAACACCATTTCGAAGCTTTGTGAAGATAAACAACATAAAATTGCCGAATCGGTGCAAAACAATTTTACCATTTTAAGTTGGGCTTAGGCTTTTTATTAAACAGTGCTTTTAATTATAAAACTAGTTCAATCAAAGACGCGAAACAATGACATATTTCGGCTAATTTAAGCTTTTTAACTCAGTGCTACGGCTTTATAAAAAGAAATAGCAAAGGAAAATTTTTGACGTTATTGCCCTTTTAAACTTGATTTTCTTCATCATCAAACCACTATGAAAAATACATCGATAATTAGGTATAAATTCAGAGTTTTTAACATTTTTACGGTTTTGTTGCAACAGAAATGATCTTATATGTATAAAGTAAAGACTATCGTGAAAAGAATTTGTATTTCTATTCGAAAAAATCTTTACCGAATACTACAAAAAGAGTAAACACGAAGAGCCGATAAAAAAAGTAATGCATTTAGCAATCTTAGGACAAGCTAAAATTTAGATTACTTAATTCAAAAAAAACAGATCTACCGAAAAATTGAAAACGTACAAGCAGCTTAATTTTGAAAAGATTACTTTATTTAGGATATATTATTTGCAAAAGATCATTTATTAAAGTTTCACCCTAGCGATCAAGACCTCAGATACCTTGCGGTATATCACCGCTCGAGACATCTGATATAAGGTGCATTTTTCGACATTGTAAAGATATTTATTCCAATAAGAGCATAAAATTCATGTTGTTCGAAAAATTCAATCCTTTTGATTACAGAATTCGACGTAAATATTAATGACCACACATGCACGCTGGTGGGTATCCTCCTACATACCAGGACTTTTGAAAGGCATACTCCTCAAGCCATTTTTGGACCAAAATCTATTGTTGGAATCATGAAGCAGCGCCAAACAATGCTCAACAGTATAATCTGAAGTATTTTTCGAGTATTACAATCCGTTCATTTATTCAGACATTTTTTTCCATCATTTTGTACATATTTGATAGCCAAAGCCATTCCATCGTTCTTATTATCCTTTGTTTTCACGGAAACTTAATAACGAAAATTATTTTATGCCTCAAATTACGCATTTTTAGCAGCTAGTATTATTAAATTATCAGAAATTATTGCTAAAGTTACCTAAGTTCAAACCTTGGGCTATAGTAAAATAATAAAGTCTTCTCATAATATTATGGATAATGTACTTTTTGGACACGTTTGAGATAAAAATATGAGGAAAACAAAGACATACGGCGCGAAGCCTTAAAAATTTGGACCTTTTTTTACGGAAAGATAGATTTGTCCATCTTCCTGAATCCTACCTTAAATTTTTCGACGGCCAAAAAGAGCAGCCACCTTCAGTAGGGCCCTGCTTAAAAGCACATATGCAGTATATAATAGACGCTTCGCGATTATGGACATGGATTTACTCTGCGGCTGAAAATCCACAGTTTAGGTAAGACTTTTGAAATCTAAAATTTCCATAAGATTTAGCGGCTTTCGATTCTAATTTGTTTTTTGTTTGTCTCTTTAATTCCATGAAAGAAAAAACCGAAATCACGCAGGAAAATTTCAGCAAAATATCAAATAACAAAACTGACTTATTTCGTGGTATTTATAGTGCGATTTTGATGTTTCTGTTTTTCCCAGCTTACGATACAAATCAACCATAAGAGGTTTTGACTCCCAACGGACAAGGAGAAAGGCCAAAAGTTGAGAAACTTACGAGTACATATGCCTTACAAATACGAGATTAACCACGATGCGTAGCTTATAAATTAGGTCATCAGAATCATTGTTTAACAATTATAAGTACGGAGCACCAGGAATATATTAGGGTTCCTAGAGCAAAAGATGACGACCACTAAATATCATTCACCAATCCTAAGGAAACTGAAATTTCAAGTTTTACTATCCACAATCCAGATGCTACAATGCTAAACAAATCTCTGTTTGCAAACCTTGATTTTCAATAAATTGAAACACTGTTTCGCGTATTGCAGTGCTTTGTCCCGCGAATTTACACTTTCGTTGACGTACGAGAGTCCACATGACAGCAACAAAGACTTGGTCGTGTCCGAAGACAACTTATCGGCAAGTACCTCTGCAAGTAATAGTTTACATCAATATGGATAAACAGATGTAATAACAATACTATATACACAAGTTAAATACCATGTCAAAAATACCGAAGCTGTCGTTTTATCCCACGTTTCATTTTACACGGCTAATGAAAATTAGTTATTGATAGAAAAAGCTTAATACAATTGCACGCTTATAAGCCTGTAGAGTGGGTGCCATGCGCAAATGCGAAAAGCCGATTCACAACTTTATCAATGTAAGATATTTGCACAAATGGTTAGGTACCTACATCAAATCGTCTATGTTTTGTACGTGTTTTTTTGTGTATTTGTCTGTATATAATCCTGATTACTTCTTCACACTTCACTTAGACTCTTGCGCCTCGTAAAACATGTAATCTCTCACAATTTAATCTTTTAAAGTATATTTGTGCTATTTCCCGCGCCCTTTTGTTTCTTTATACTAATAGCATGCTGCACTTCTATCTCACTCTTCCTTTTTCCTATTTATTTACTTATTTATTATTATTTTCATTTGTTCATTCATTTTTCTCTCCTTATTTTCACTGAAATATCTTTTTTTCGTTTTTTGTCGTATTGATGACTTATTATTTTGCTGTCAAGTGAACCCACCTGTCCATAACTTAGTCTTTATTAGAAAATCTTGTGCATTGCAGAGGTCTACGACAAGATATCCCGACAAAACTTTCATTTGACGAAGTGAATTAAATAAGTAATTTATAAAATTATTATTATAATAATATTATTATTTATATTATTCAATTATTATGTATTACTTCTGGACAATAAATATTTTCTTGTGTTGTCTAAGTAGATAAATAAATAGTGATATTTTTATCAACAAATTGCAATAAATCAAATTAAAATAAGGATGGCGCAATATGTGTAACATGAAGATTGTTCAAATGCCAGGAATTTCTGCTTATTTTATCAGTTAATGCGAAAAATGAGTGCGAGAGTTTAGACTTCAAATCTCTTCCCAGAGACCCCATAACTTTATATTTAAATTTTTTTTGTTTTTTTGCAAGTTTTGATGCCAATGGATAGAAATCGATGAGAAAAACCATAAAATAGTGATGTTCCCTACTCTCGATTCTTTGGTCCTTTTTTGACCCTTGCATCGGTCCCTCGTTATTCAGGCGCTGCACACGAATGTTTATAATATCTAGTTAAGACATAACCCAATAAGTAAAAGCAGACAACAACTTATCAGATCTGCTACAATAAACACAATCCGACGCTAACATAAATAGAATAAATTCAACGTCGCTGATCTTATCAATGACAAGTAAGTACATAATTCTAAGTAGCAATGGTCAATTAGGTGCGAAGTGCCTGAAATATTTCAATATTACCTACTATGTACTTTTATCTTAAAATAGATGCAAGCTCGAAATCTCTCCGACAGTACCTATCTGTCTAACTGCTCAGCCTGGGATAATACCCTCTCACTCCCCTGCTTTTATGTATATGTCCTTGGATGGACAGCCATACTGAACTGAATAAATAAATATGACAGAATGAAGAAATATAAAAACAGAGTCACGTATATATATTTTATGTGTAATACATATCAAAGGAAGTCAAACTTTCTAAACACCCATACATTCCTAAGATCCTTGCAATTTTTTGCTCGAATAGATATGTTTAATACATTAAATCAGTAAAGAATGAGGCAGCACCGTTTTTGCTATCGGAGGAATCCAGAAATTCAGCAGCGAGCTTAATCAAGCGTTCGTCGCTGGAGCAGAGCATAGCTTCAACCAAGTTAATAATACAATGTTCGGATTTCAATGTCTCGAGCGCCTGATCTCTCAAGACGTCTATCGAATGGAGAATGGTCCGCCAAAAGTTCAACTGATAAATCTGAGATTTTGCCAACATTGCAGAGGCCAGTCTCGTTTTGTCTGAAAAACAGACGAATGCTGCGCGAGAATTCCGCTTGAAAACGGCTGGAGCGCACTTCTCCAGCGCATATAAATAAAAGGTACGATTTGATTTGATTAAGCTAACTGATCCAAAATTATGCAATGATGAATCATTTCAAACGTCAATACTTGAAAAATCAAGTTTGTAAATCGAAATCAATCAGAATTATCGTCACTTTTATTAATAGATGCTTTCTGAAGAAATTATATGCGATTAGTAGCGTAATTTCTAACCCATCTGTGCATAATGAAAAGCAGATACGACTGAATCATCATAAGGAAGAGCCGTGGAATTATTTTAGGTTTACGTACAAGTTAAAGTTTTTTTAACCGACGGACTGACCTAAGAGACATGTGTATTTAGTTTGTAGAGCGAGTCAAAAGGAAAATGCGAAGTATTCGACGTCAAATATGACGTACCAACGAAGTACGTTTTTTGTACGAGTTGAAGATTTCGAGCTTCGTTCAAAGATCTTTGTTTGGAGCCATCTTTACGATGTACAATGACTTTTCGAGGCAAAGGCGTTTTAACACATATTTCAGCAAAAATTAGGCGAAACAATTTATCCGAATATGACAATTAACAATCTATTAAGCCTCAAGCGCTAGATTATGCTACTGTTGTCCAGACATGTATGTAGCAGCTCAAAAATTTTTGAACGGGGTGACAGACCGTATTGAAAACGAGTGGGGTAAGGGGAGAAGAACCTTGCATTTCGGACCAAAAAAGCATTTAAAAAATAACTTAGAAACGCAACTGTTTTTGCCAAAAATCGGAGAAGAGAGCAAAAAGTTTATTTTTGAGGGATACTGACGACCGACTTAGAGTTAGGATCCCCTGTTATGTACATGCATTCTTGACCAAGTAGGATTAAGAGTATTTTTAAGATTTACTTTATTCATTCATAATGCGACTGAAATCGTACGTACCAGCAGCTCGATCCAACGCATCCGTAACAGCCTTCCGAGATAAGCGTTTTAATAGAAGCATGGACTCCTTTTCATTCGCACACAGTCGCTTAAAATCTTTGTAAGTATAATGAATCGCATATGAATGACGTAACTGCTCCATGGCACGTAAGTGCTTATGTAATATACTCAAAATCTTCGACTCGCTTATCTGAACTTTGCATAAGCCCTCAACTGTGCACAAATTTATGATTTGTAAGCCAGTTTCGATGAAATCGGCTTTATCGTCTTCGCACTGACTAAAGCAATCGTTGATAAGAGTCAAAATATGATCGGGGAAGCTTTCGTCCAACAAAGCATAATAATTAATGTCATTGCCATTTTTATTTTTGATTCAAGCATCGTAGGAATGACAGTAGGAATGTAAGCGATTCAGTAGACTGTGAAATAGTTATATTGTACAACAAACGAAAGGGTGGCTGATCGGATGTCTGCTTACGATGACAATGAACAAAATAAGGTAAAATGAAGTCGGATATCAATCGTTCAACATCATCATGCGGGGCCTGAAACAAAGTTTTACAGTAACGACCAGAGATACACAGTATGGCCCACAGCATGGCCGATCTGGGGGCAGGGGAGCCGAAAATTGAGTTTTTCCGGGTCGAAATGATCTCTAGAACGGATATAAATGCTGAAATAGCGGTAAGAAGTACGTAATTTCACAGTTTTTGGTCTTTCAAAGTACTTTTGAATAAAATTTTCTAACTTCCATCCATTTTTGGCCTTCGTTTTGCCTCGTTTTCCTCAGAAAATTTCGTCATTCTGAGTTGTCTTACACCCCTAAAGCCCCATGTGCATGTCTGCTTACCATACCGGGCAAGGTCAATGGTTCTCCCCGTCCAACCTTCCAAATTAAAGGTGGTTGTCCTGTTTCAATGAGTGGTTGTCCAATTACCTGCTTCGAAAATTGGCTTTCCTGATTCAAAAAATGGGTTATCTAGCTCTTAAAGGTGGTTGGTTTGGACCAGAAAGCGGTTGTCCGGGTGCAGAAATGGGTCTGCTTGGTTTAAAAAGTAGTTGTCAAGAGAGTCATTATCTAGGTCCTCATATCTAACTCTTGGTCCTCCTCGTCCTATCAACAGACAGAAGCATGGTATTGCCCAGGTGTGCTGGTTACGACCACACATGACCAGTCTGGGGTGAAAGTTAGAAAAATGTGTCAAAATTATGGAAAATTAGTCAAACTTGTAGACTCACAGTATTTGACGATTCTACGGGGTGGGGGATGAGATGCAAGGATTGCGGATTAAAAACCTCCTCAAACCTTCCATCCAGATCGTGCATTACGACGTCAACATCAGACGCAACGGGCTGTGGAGTTAAGACGAGATTAAAGGCTCCATGATATTTATTAGCATGGTAATATTTTCCATTCCTTCCTAGCAAGATCAAGACCACAGACGCATAGCATGGTCCTTCTGGGCGGGGTCAGATCGGCCTGGAGGGGTCAACCAGAGCGCTTTTTGGAGCTAAAATGGTCGCGAAATTGCTACAATAGTTAAAATAGCATAGAACATGGCTTAATATACGGTTTCGGATCAATTTCAATCACTTTTGCAAGAGAGTTGTGATTTTTGTTCGTTTTCGAAGAGAAATCCGCTGTATATTTCCAAAATTTTCCATCCAGCATGATACAGTAACGTAATTAGATATACAAGGCTGATGAACTATCAGTGAAACCAGCGAGAATCAAAAGCGTTGTTTCAATCTTGAGATCTGATATCATACAGCATCAAATGAGAATAGAACGTAATGAAAAAATCGCAATATATAATAAAGTCTGCTGCGTTTCTTCAAAAGTTTTTTAACTTTATTCAATTCACATAAATTGGGCGACAGGGCTTAAAATTCTGATGCAGGTTTTCAGCTTGACAAGGAGAAGGTCATTGCGCGTGAGTCAGTGATGTAAGTATACTATAGAATATCATTCCTGTCATATTAATTTACAATACTTAACACTTTTAAATTGCAGTCTTTGTGAACCTAAAAAGCTTTCGAATAAATCGGACAGACTCAAGCTATAAGTATCAAACCAGAGTAAAGTATGAAAGCTTACGTTTGTCAGAAATTTGTTGGCGACATCAGCTGGCGTCAAGTTAACAAACTTCTTGTATCCTTCGTAGTTCCCTTGAGCGCCAGTATATGTATAAATGCGAAGGAATGTAAAATCATCGAGTAAAGTTGACAACTCCTGTAAATGAATGGATGGAAAAATTTTAAAAAATTAATTTAATGAATGCCAAATTTCGTATTATAAAAAATAAAACAAAAGGCATTGAAATATTTTGATTAATTAAAACTTTTTTAAGTTTTGAACAATCATGTTAGAGCCATTATTCAATACCAGCTTTTCATCCCGCGAAAAACCAATGAAAAAAGTTTGTTTAACTAGAAAAGAAAACTAAGATAGATTGCACAATAATGTGGACAAAGAGGGATAGGTAATGGTGGTGAAACTATGACGTGAAAATCACGAAATGTTAAACCTATGTATTTTAGCACAAATGGACATAGTCAGGAACCACAGAACGGTGAAATCCGAAAATTCATGACTAGCAAATTCAAAATTCTCATTTTTTATGTCGTATGACGAAAACAATCGATACAACATACACAAACTGAATTTAGTTAATAACGCTGCGCTTTTTCCAACGTTTCACAGTTTTTTGACCGTGTTCCGACTCTCATACCATAAAAATTGTTCAATTTTTCGGATAACTAGGACTCAAATAGGTGCCTAATGAGTGAATGAATGGGATAGTTATAATCAGGCGAGAAGCGTTCAATGCTTTGAAACTTCTAAACCAGACGTCATTGAAAGTTTTGCCTTTGAAAGCATGAAAAAGGCTACAGTTCCATTTGAGCACCTTAAATGTTTTATTAGGTAATAAGTTTAAATTAAATGCATATTAAAAACGACCATATAGTAACATGACATTGCGCAAACAGCCAACAATGTAAAATATATTTATCTCTAGTCTTTAATGGATGCAACGAATAATATTTGACCGATCCAAGGCAGTCAAGTCGATTTTAAAACGTGTTACGCTAACTCACTGTACCTCGAAACCAAAATCTAGCACAACCCTCTTCAACATATTTTCTGTCAAATCAGGCATCGCTGTTAAATATTCGATTTTAATCGACCGGTATTTATACCACTTAGAAAACAAGTCAGTATCGGTATTGAAACCCGCGTCATTTAATCTTAAAAACAATCGTATCAAGCAAAAAGATAAAAACAAGGCGTTAACTAATTATACACGTACAGAAAAGCAGACTGTTCTTCCGACAGAGATGCAGTGAACGGATCCTCAAATCCAATATCGTTATCCATTTTCTGACTAATAGAAACCTCTGAGCACCAAAAATCAGTGCAGCGCATTTTTCGGCTGAAAATAATAATATTATTTAATTGCTTATTCTTAAACAAAAATAAAGGCATTAGAAAAGTATATTGAGTCATACAAGAAAATGATGCAAACAAGGAAAAAAAGCAATATTTTTATGCAATCAGCAAATCATACATAATACTCGTATGTAAGTTAAACAAACAGTGCTGTAGAGAAAGCGTGGTGGGCAAATGACCAGACCAGCTATCGCGCAACATGTTTCAGAATTTTTCACGGTTGTTTGAAATTCTAATTGCACGTTTCAGAAAATTTATTAAATCTTCTTAATCATACAGTATACTTTAAACTTTTAGACAATGTATGTATGTAGCAAAAAGTCTAAGTTGTTAACGCTTTATACTTTCTTGCATTACATGATAATTTACGCGAGAAAAGGCAAGAAAAATTGATTCAGCAAAGTACCTAGGTATGGAGTATGATATATCTTTAATTGATACGGAGAATGAAAAACCAACAAATCCTTTTTGATGTCCATTGTTATTCGAAGAACTATGCCGTATTAGTTAAATATGTAATTTCGATCCATTATACGTGTAACCGCTCGAAATTTTTGGTGGAGGCTCCGGCCATTTTAGGGGAAGGGATTAATGAATTCTATTTTTTGGCCACAAACGGCCGAAAAAACACGTAAAATGGCCAGAAAACAATTTTTCTCCAAAAATCGAGGGAGGAGTCATTAATTTTCTTATACTGGGAGGAGGATGTGGGACGTCCAGCTTTGGGTGAGGAGTCCAGTCCCCCCAAACCCTCCTGTTACATGTATGATACGCATACATACACGTGGAATTTAGAACATCAGCAAAAGCTACATTCCTCCATAGGAATCTTACGGTTATAAAATATAGTCACACATTCAATATTTAAAAAATAAAAATAATACGCAGTGAATCACTAAGAATGTAAATGTACTAATCGCAAGAAAGTAGTAAGATTCAACTCTTGCATTAATCGCAATAATTGGCCAAAATTCATTTCAAAAAGCTTAAAAAACCACCACTACAATTTATACAACAACCCAAGCAAATTTTCCAATCATAATTTCACTCACGGCATGCGATACTTATAGCCAAGTTATTACGGTTCATGTACTCGCATATCAAAGGACAGGGCTGTATTAATGGAGAGAATAAAAATTTATTGAAAGGTAAGATAATGAAGGAAAAGATGGAAAAATTACATGTCTCTGACGTAAAAGCTTTAAATGTTAGATGTGGAGTATTTTCCATAATTTTGGCTCAAGCACGACCGAAAACGACACTTTATAGCATTTAGATTTGAGAATTTTTTTCCCGAAAAGTTCAAATTTAATGATACTAATGGATATGGCACGCCGAAAAACGTTGAAAATGCAACGATTTTGCAACATATGGACCAATTTATTTTGGGTTTGCCTCGAACCCTTCCCCGCTTGGCCGAATCCTGAATACGAGCCTGTATATGGATAAAGTCATACGAAGATGTGAACTTACGGCAATAGAAATTCATATGTCTGGACTTCAATCGTTTCGCAAATATGATCCAAAATAATAAGCCTGGAAATAAAACTGAAATTTAAACGAGTAATAAGCGAAAAAAAGAAAAAACAACACCAATATTTGTATAATTCCTGCTTTCGACGCAGTAGCAAATTTTTCAAAGCCACGAAAGAATTAGTCTGCAACAGAAAACATGAATGCAAAACTACTCAAAAATTTGAACGCACACTACAATGCCTACCTGGGCAAGGTGAATGGCTAAATCGAAGGACGAATAAGAACGAATTTTCACATAGTCATCTGCACTAAAGTGATCATCGCCCGATATCAAGCAAGTCTATGATTGAAGCAAGAATTTTTAATTTAATACATGTAAAATAATGTACATTCATATATGCCTTCGGTATTGCCAAAATAACATTTTAAGGTCGTTTTTAGAAAATATTTGGGCGGACAAGCATTTTTTGGCAATGTGCAAATTCGAGTAATATTTTCTTAGCAAGTACATACATATGTACCTCTCGCTTTCGAATTTAAAATGTATATTGACTTTTAGTAAAACGAAAATCTATATATTTTTTTCTAACTTTGACCAGAAAGTCAAGTTTTGAACATCTTAGGTCTTGAAGGAAAAAATGTATGTGTTAAAAGTGATTCGATTGTACAAAGCTTATAGAGATTGTGCGTCTTGAATTAAACATAATTATTTAAAATATCGAGCCGTATTAATTATGCGCTACAAATTTTATTTAGCAGAAGTGGTACTTTACAAACCTACGTTTATAAATTAAAATTGCTTACATTCGTTCACCCAGAAAATTTAAGAGAAATCCCAAGCGTTATTCTATGCATATGTATAACACGTTATTTTTAAAACCGGTTACAGCAACAAGTAGAGAAGGTGCACCTACATAAGTTAAAAATTGATTTCTCCAAGTTATATTTTACATAAAAAAAATATTCAGATTGTACCTCGTAGTCCCCAAGTCGACGCAATTGATTCATCAATTTAAACTTAAGCTCTTCAATTTTGTTGTTGCTCATATCGAAAGGTTTTCCAAACCTACCTTGTACAACATAATATTGTATAGTCATTTCTTGACCTATTTTGTTCAATGTATTCGGATTTTTTGATTTCTTTCGAAATTTTTTGTTTTTATGCTTTAGAAAGAGATTGCATCGTCAGAAACGCCAAAACACGATGTTTTAGACGCGTATCCACGATTTTTAAGCACAAAAAGGCACTTTGACATTTCACCCCCAAGGAATTCCCATGCTGTGCATGTATGTACGAGACTTATAAATGAGTGGATAAAAAAAATTTTGATGAGACATGAATGACCGCGTTTGTGCGAAGGATATGCAACTAAGTAAACCTTTCCAAATTTTTTATCTGTCAGATATTCTGCGCATATAGTAACGACAAATTCGTCATAATTGTTAGGTTCCGTCCATAGGTGCACAGCATGGCCGATCTGGGGGGAGTCAGTCGGTTTGGGAGGGGTCAAACATTGAGCTTTTTTGGGCTAAAATGATCGCAAAAACTGGTATAAGCGTTAGAACTACGTTATTACGCATTTTCCGGTCAATTTGAAGTACTTTTGAAAGAAAAATTCAATTTTCATCCGTTTTAGCCTTCCATTCGCATCATTTTCTCACAAAATATTTCATTTTTCTTTTCTGAGGGAGCGTCGGGCGGGACCCCCCACGTGCATGTCTGGTCCCGACTATGTCCCTTCATATATATTTAAACAAGATTGCTATGCGAATCGAATGAATATTTTTACACATATCAGAAACGAAACATACACATTCAAAGATTTCAATTTTACTTATTAAGTGAATAATTCTTTTTTTCATAAACCACAAAAGATAAATACAACGATAAAGGCATGCGATTCAGTGAAGATCTTCAGTAAAACAGTGGCGAATCTTGGATTTTGCTAAGGGGGGATGCGGTACCCAAACTTTACCAAAAACAATCAAAAATAGGCCCAAATTTGCCCTTCACGTGCGAAATAGCGTTTTTTCCCCGCGTTTTACGTCGTCTTCTATTGTTTAAAAATCATTTTTAATGCAACAATTTTTCGAGAAATTTTAAAATTTCTGACGATTTTGTATGAAAAAACTTTACTTTTCTTTGACTTTAGCAAAAATCCGGTGCATAGCGCCGGAAAATTTGTGAAATTCAGGTAGAAGGACGTTCAGAAGCATGATTTGCTGCTCGATTTCCTATATTTGTAGCATTTGACGTGGAACTTCGTAGATTTTAAAAGTTTTGCTTATAAAAAGAAGAAATCTATGCATCTCGCCAACGATTTTTGACCGATGTGGGGGCGGGCGGCCCCCACCAATCGCCCTTCCTTAAATCCGCACCTGCAGTAAACGTTGTTAGCTATTTTCTCATCGCACCTCACCAAATTTGAATAAAGTATATTAAGAGCCGATATAGCACCGATAGATTCGAAATAATCATGGGTTCTACCAACTGGGTAATTCAACTTACTGAACAGAATACATACAAGCAGAATTATGCATAGAACGTATATCAACAACGAATGAATCTGTCTAAGGGAAAACTACCTCTCTATGAAGTGCGGATGTATAACATAAAACGTTAAAAGTAAGATTTCTCTATGAACTTACGGTTGTGGGTTTTGCATCCTTTCAATGCACTGTATCCCGTAATTCAGCAAACATTGGCAAGCTCCTAGCGAGTTCCCTACTTTGTTGCAACATTCATTTATTACCCAAGTGAGATCATGAACATTCCTCTAAATTTCAAACATACATATATGCACATACACAAAACGGCTCAAAATTTTGAATGGGGGTTCCCGGCCATTTCAGGGGGTAAATGGCCCTCAAATTTTAGCCAAAAAGGCCAAAAAACACCTGAAAACGCTTAAAAATTCAAATTTTTCCAGAAATGGAGGGCTAAAAGCTTTTTGGCTTTAGGGGATCCTTCCATCCCCCTGTTACATGTATGCATATGAATCAAACAAATCAGGAAGCTCGTATTCAGGGTGCAGGAAACCGGCCAACGGAATGAAAGAAATTTTCTAGAAGGATTACTGAAAGGAAACTAATTAAAAATGTACAAAATGCATTGATATGATTGCCATTTGCCATAACAATTTTCAAACATTTTCGAGCTAATTTTCCAATGCTTCACGAAAATTCTTTTGCATAGAAATATCATTAAGAATGCCCAGTTAAAATAATGAAAATTTCCTATGAATCCGCGTTAGCAATGCCGCAATTAGTGACCAATCGGAGTGGCCAAGATGACGGGAGTCGGAGATTCGGTCAGAGCGAACTGGACTTAGTTGATGCGGTCAGAGTTAGAGCATGAACGAGAGTAGATACCGAAAAAAGTCATTTGTAACTTTTACATATGTACATATAAACTACTATGTAAATTGGTGAACATAACCATGTTTTGTTTGTTCAAGGTCCTTTTGTACAAGATGGCCCCAAAAGTCTTTGTACATTTTGAACACACAAATTTTCGGGTACTATAATATGGTACAGAAGCGATTTTAGTGTGATAAAAACAGAGTTGTTCGACTTTTGGTAGTGTATTTTAGCTAATTTTTGGGTGTCTAAGGGCAAAAATAACTAAGAATCGTCGCCGAAAAATTTGACATTTTTCCTTTTGAAATGCGATTCCTGCCATTATAAAGATATATAGAACACACAATTACTCATTTCGGCGCGAAGCGCCGAAAATTTCTGCGAATTTTAGACCTTTTTTTGCAATTTTTGTCTCCTCAAAAATCTTTGCACATGTACATACAAAGATGGTCCCGAAAAATCTTTGTACATCGGGAAAAATTTTTGCCGAATACAAAAACACTGAACATAATACATACGCATTTGCATTTTAATAGCATACTAGATAGTCAATACATGTAAAAAGGCTCGTAAAGAAAGTTTCATTCAAAAAAGTAATTAGATGCAAGCATACATATAAGAGGGGAGATCACTCACCAAAGTTCGACGTTCTCCCATCCACCCGGAGTCAAAAAAATTTTTGACCACCTTTATCCCCGATTTTTGAAAAATAAAATTGCGTTTTTAGGCCATTTTTAAGTTTTTTGGCCAAAAATTGGAGGTCATCAACCACCCCCCCCCCGATGGCCGGGGAGTCCAACACAGAATTTCGAGCCATAAGTATGGACGCAAATGAAATTAAATGCAAACATGTCTTATCGGTGATCGAAGGTTTTCAAGAAGCCCGACACGCATTTCAGGGCTTGAAAATATAAATGCCCTATCAAGGCTATGCTCAAATTTAGTAAAATTCAAATTAAATCTTGCACGATCGGAGAAAAAACAGCTATGACTTCTGCAACTGAGTTACATAAGTTGTTTTTCTGGATTATACGAGTATTAACGCTAAAGTTCACCAAAATAGCGACACATCACATTTTCGGGAAAATACGATGCTCCTATATTTTATTACATTACCTACCTACCTTACATATTACATAAGAATTTCTACGCTTCTATGCACTCTAATACAGAATTTTAGAATTGTGTATAGTCTGTTTAATAAAATTGTGCAAGCATAGTGAAAGTTTCTATGTCCGCTGATTATTGAATTATGATCGCTGCGTCCATTCAAGCCGCGTTTATAACTTAATTCGTTTTAACTTAAAAATAGCAAGACCTGCACAATATTTCGTGCAATGCGCAATAAATTATTCGATTTTATCCTACCAGATATTTTAAAATGGATTCTTCATTCAGCACTCCGTTCAGCCACTGTGCCTTGAAAACGTCATCAGTATCAAACTTATATTGTTCAGCTATTTCCAACGCATCGACGAACAACTTCTGCGAAATCTAAATAGAAAATCAAGCATATGCATGTACAGTCAGCAGCAGACATGCACAGCATGGGGATTCTGGGAGAGGGTGAAATCTCAAAAGTGCCTTTTTTCAGCAAGTCGAATAAATCGAACAAAACATAGTCCAAACATGGGTACATGGCGCGCAGCGCCGAAAATTTGACAGTTTTTAAGCAAATACATAGCTAGAAACGCTTAAAAAGAAGCACCTTGTCTACGAACTTTTAGGAAATTATTGGAAAGTTTTAAAAAATCGCCAATTCTATGGGCGAAGAAATTTCTGGGGCGGAGAGGGGAAGGGGAAAGGGTGAAAATTTTTCTGATAAATGTAATCCCCCCAAACCGCCAACAAGATCATGTATGGTCAGCAGCGTAAATGGGTTGATTTTTGAAATCAAGGATGGGTACTTAGAGGAAATTTGATCGCTTTTGGTAAATACTGGAAATAAATAGGCGAAGTAAAAATTATAAAAAAGGAAGCATGTGCGGACATCAGTTGTGAAGAAGGAGAAAGCAAGGAGAATGAAGAGAAGTATTTTTGATATTTTTACTTAATTATTTATTCATTCATTCTTATTATTATTTTTACTATTATTATTATTATTATTATTATTATCATTATTATTATTATTATTATTATTATTATTATTATTATTATTATTATTATTATTATTGATTATTTTTATTATTAATTATTATTATTATTATTATTTATAACCCTTAGATAATGAGTAATTGTCTGTGACATATATATCTTTTATAGTGGCAGAATTTGCATTTCGAGGGGAAAAATGTCAAATTTTTCTGCGCTTCGCGCGTTTTTGAGGCAATTTTTAGTATTTTTGCCGTCAGAAACCCAGAAATCAGCTATAATACACTACTAAAGGTCGAAAAACCCTGTTTTACCACACTGACAACTCTACTATGCCGAATTGTAGTACTCAAAAAGTTGCATACACAAAGACTTTCAGGGACTATCTTTGTACATGCACAAAAAGACCTTGCACGAACTTTAAAGCAATCGCTAAAAACGCTTAAAACATCACCTTTTCTACGAATTTTTCGGTTTGTTTCGAAAACTTTTGAAAAATCGCGAATTCCAGGGGAAACTTTTTGGGAGGGAGAGGGTTGAAAACCTGGGGGGGGGGTGAAGCCCAAGATCATGTATGGTAACGAGAAACAACTAAGGATTCTATTTCTTATTTGAAAGGACATTTTGAGCTGAAAAAATCGTTTCCGAAAAATCTATTGATAAGATTCGTAATTCAAATATTATAGATCACTGTTTTTTACATGTATGCGGATATTTTGGATGCACATGTACGTGCATACATATCTCTAGGAAATCTTGCAGGAGCAAACTATTCAGCATGCATGCTTAGGAGTAAAATGTACGAATATGCTCAGTAATGCATCGAGCTTTCTTCACAACACTCACTTATTACGTCATCAATTTATTTGAGCGCAATAGATGCTATTTCAGCTTAAATTGCATGCAAGACTATACTCAGAGAGCTAGCGTTCTTTGCAACTTAAAATCAAAACCGTTAATTTCACTATCAGATTATACCTATAATACGTCTAGGGATCAAGCGGATTAGAAGAGCACTCCAAGAAGGAAACAAAGAAAACTAAAAAAGTAGTTATCAATTATAGAGACACTGTTTTTTATGTACGAGACAAAGATTTTGAGGCTCGTACAAAGATTTTTGGAGCCATCTTTGAGCAATGTAAAATTTCAAAAATTTTTTGGCGCTTCGCGAATCGTAATGCAGTCTATTTAGCTCAAAGGCGGGCATTAAACACATCAAAATCAATCCTTAAATAATTTTAAGCATCTTTGCACAGACTCAAACAACCTTTGCATCTATCTCTACTGTTTTATACAGATTCTATGCCGAAAATAAGAACTATAGGTACTTGCCAACTTTGTACTGTTTTCTGTCGTTTGAAGATAAAATTGACTTGTTTATCTTTGCTGCATTGATTTCATAAGGAAATCAGTGTTTATTACGAGATTCAATCTGCATATTGCAATTGCTGTATCATTTCTGGTTGTTTAATACAAGTTATTTTAGCTTTCTGAGTCGATTTTTATGTGTAAATTTAATCTAAAAGTGATAAAAATTTCGGCACTTAACGCTTTATGGTGTGTATATTTAATAGTATATCTATATGATATATAAAAAAAAAATTTTCGGTCGTACAATGACTTTTCTGGAGATCGTTGTCCATGTAAAAATGTAAAAAGAGGCTCGTCAAAAAACAACAGTCAAGACTTCTATTTATAGTTTGTTTATATGCATTTTCTTAATTTTTTGAATTTTTGAAAAATTTAATTTACAATGTTGTTAGCGGAAAGAGTAATATTGTGAATGAGGTTGGCCTAGTGATTAGAACGAGAAAAATCCTCGGCTCGAGTCATCTTGATCAGTGAAAAAAATTAGACAAAATATTGATTGAAAAGAATAGACTGCACAAAATTTGAACGGAGGTTAAGAAAAAACCATACAAATGATTCCAGACAAATAGCATGAATCGATATACGTGAGCGCCTTGAAATATTTTTGCTATTAAAATACTACGGTCAAATCACACTATTTTGATCGTTCTAATAAGATGCTTAAATACCTTTAAATTAAAAATTTCTTCTGGGGTTTTTTCTTCCACGTTGTTCGTGTTTTCATGAGAAACAATCGCTTCATCACGGATAATTTGGTCTTCGTCGAAGAAAAATAGTCCTTTGAGCCAGAGATAGATGGTTGAAATGAACATATAAAAGGACACAAAAGGCCATTGACGCTTCGAGATTGACTTGTCGGAGGGAGTCATAACATCGCTATTTATGAATATTTGAACCTTAAAAAAATAAAATGTTTTTAGACATGCTCTAACCATTAAAGACATAAAATTCAATTGTTTCGAAAAAATTTTGTCTCACATGAAAGGCTCTAAACAGTGTTCTTTTGGTCGCTCGCAGCTGAGTCAAAATTATGGAAAATACTTCACATCCAGCGCGAAGCGCCGAAAATTACGTCAAAAACACCTGCATTTTTTGAAAATCAAAAGTTGATCGTATATGATTTCAACCTGATTGGAAAATCTCAGCTCACAATCCTTGAATGGCATTCGCGCTTAATGCAACTTTTGAGTAGGAATTGGTATGTGTGTTATTTTACATGTACTTAAAGATCATACGTGTGTGTGTCTCATTTATTTCCAGCTATTTGATTGAAATTATGCACCATTATCAAAATGAATTAAATCAGCTTGTTGACTCAAAGGTTAGTAAATTTTTACGAGAATTGTTTCTTTACATTTGTCATTCAGAATTCTAAAATGATAATTCATGAAATCGTCCAAAAATTGTCCCAAATTTTTCCTACATTTTACACTTTTTCCACATTTTTGAGGGATCTAAAATCGTTCAAAGATAGAGCGATCGTGGGCTAAAATGCAGAATATGGTTTCAGTCAGAAATTGTTAGAAATCAGTTGAAGTTCGGATTTTTTTACAAAACTTGCAGAAATGGTTAAAATGAGGCGCGCTAAAAATAAAAAATTCAATAGCATCAATACAAGATAAAGCGTCAATAATTTGATACATAAGACATACACATATGTGAAGATGACGAAAATCTAAAGAAGGTAGGTTTAGAAGCTTTAGGCGTTCAAGATAGGATAAATTGCTATGAAAACCAAAAAGACATTTAGTAAATTTACGCTGAACATTTTCAAGACGATTTATATCAGTTGCATAATATGGATTCCATACAGGTACAGAAAACTCAAGCATGGGTCTTCCATAAGTAGTATAGGCCATAACTAAAATATCTTTATCATGAGGAAGAAAAGCTTTCTGTATTAGAAAACAACGAGAAACAGCTTTTTTAATTATGTGATTTAAATGTTCCTTACAATTAAGATTATGGGAGATATAAACACCCAGATCACGAACGGAACTAATCTCATTTGGAATACTTATTTTACTCAAAGAATAAAGCTTTTTTGGATTATTTTTACCAAGATGTAAAACTGCACATTTTTCCGTAGCAACAGGAAGTTTCCAATTAATAGACCAAGTATCAATTTTATCTAGATCTTTCTGTATTAAATGATAATCAGAAGATGGACCAAAGATTTTGACATCATCGGCAAAGAGGTAAATTTTACCATATTCAATCAAGTTACATAGGTCATTAACATAAATTAAGAATAAATTAGGACTAATACAACTACCTTGGGGGACACCACTGCCAACAGGCATGAAATCAGAAAAACTCCATTAATACAAAGACGCTGAGACTGACTATGTAAAAAGGAATTGAGCCAATTATAAAGTAGACCTTTTATTCCATATTTTGAGAGCTTATATAAAAGCTTAGATAACGAGATTTTATTAATTTTCGAAAAGTCGATGTAAGCTACATCGACAGGAGTCCTATTGCTCAAAGATACCGTCCAGCTATGTTTACATTTAAGTAGTTGTAATTCACAAGACTTGGATTTTAGAAAACTAAACTGAGAAGAAGATAAGAGTCTCGTTTGTGGTGAGAAAATCGATAATTTTTGAGTTAATCAAACTTTCCATGATTTTACTCGATGGGCAGCAAATAGAAATCGGTCTGTAATCACTACTAAGGCTGCGTCTCCTTTTTAAAGACAGGAGTTACATTGGCCAATTCCCATAAATCGGGGATAGAGCTAGCTAAAAAAGAAACATTAAAGATACTTGCTAAAGGCTGAGCAAGATAATTTAAGAGTTTTTTCAAGAAAAAATGGCAGAGTCCGTCGGGACCAATAGAAAAAGAACCATTTATTCAATTTTAAACCAGTTGCACGTTCCAGGAGTCAAAATGAATGGTTTGCAATATAAAACCAGTCATCGAATCTAAAAAAGGAAGATGATTACCATCAACAGCAAAAAAACAGAAGAAAAGTAGTTATTAAACACAATTACCTTTTCTAAAGGATCAGAAACGATTTTTAGGTCATGAAGAAGAGGTGGAAAAGAGCGATGATTATTTAATCGATTATTGACAAATTTATAAAAGGATTTCAAACTTTTGTAAGAAAGAAGATTAATTTCTTAAGAAGCAGAGAAAATTTTAATTTCAACATTTATTTTTTACAAAAAAATTTATATTTGATTTTTGTATCAGTGGAGTGATAAAGTTTATGTTTCTTCCAAAGCATACGTTTCTTAGTTCACATTCTTTTATTTAGTTCGGGATATTTACGTTTCGTGGGCTCGGGGTGACTTAAGGGGACAAATGCATAAATTAAAGAGTGAAGCACTCCAACAAACAAATTGTACATATCATTTACATTAGAACAGGAATCAGAAAGATAAGGCCAAAAAATCCGAGACAGTGCAAGTCCTAGCGCATTAAAATCAGCTTTACGAAAGTTGAAAAAAAGATTATCTTGAATTTTTGACTGACATCAAAAGACAATCGAATATAATTGAATTATGGTCACTATTAGAAAAAGGAATATCAACCTTTTACGTTACAAATTTGATCAGATGCAAAGAGAAGATCTATTATATTATTATCATGAGTATTTTCTGTTATTAACTTATGTAATCAGTGCCCGAAAGTGTGTCGAAAAATAGGGTATTAAGATTATCAGTAGGAACCGAATTTATCCGCCAATTAATTTTTGGCAAATTAAAATCTCCTAAGATTACAAAAGAAAAAGGAACAGAACAAACCCATTCAATACATCTACATATAATTCCAGCATAAGCTAGATCAGAATCAGGGGGTAGGTAATCAAAATAAATCTGATCTTTCTATCAGAATCAAAAATATCAATTATTAGAATTTCGGAAGCTTTGAAAGCGGGTGGCGGATTAATTTGTATAGCATTAAAATAAATTTTAAGAAATAAAGCTACACTCCCACCACGTTTACAGTTGCGATCACAGCGAAAAACGCGATAATTTTTTTTTCTCAGGGCACAATAGTCCATCACAGGGAGAGAGAGAGAAGAGAGAAGATATTTATTGTCCAGAAAAATACAAAACATTCGGTAAAACACAAAAAAATCATCAAAACTTTCATTAATCAAAGGGTGTAAATTACTAAGTTTGTTCAAAAGACTTCAAGCATTAGCATAAAAACATTGAAAAGGATTTTCAATCATGGCAAGCTTGCTTCCTACGGCATTAATAAGCTATGCTATAAATGGATTCATAATTTTCTTAGTTATAGATCTCAACAGGTAAAAATTGGAAATTCTTTCTCTCAATCACTTCCTGTTATTAGAGGGGTTCCACAGGGTAGTATTTTAGGTCCTATCCTCTTTTTAATTTTTGTTCATGATTTGGGTGATATCCAACAACGTAGTAATTTTGCTTTTTTTGCTGATGATGTGAAAGTCTGGAATCTTTCCTCAAATTTTTTGACTCTTCAAGCAGACTTAAATTATACACAGGAATGAGCCAATACTTGACAACTACAAATTTCAATTAATAAATGTGCACTGTGCATTCTTATATTTAGGTAAATCAAATCCTAAGCATTTTCATTACTTAAGTGATTTCATCTTGCCCCTCAATACGACCTGCGTTAAAGATTTAGGTGTCTTTCTGAACTCTGACCTTACTTCTAGATTACACTGTGAATATATTGTGAAAAAAGGATTGCAATTAGGCCATTTAATCTTACGCAATTTTGTTTCTAAAGATAAATGTTTACTTCGTACAGCCTTTGTTACTTATGTGAGACCTGAACTTGAATACGGATCGGTTGTTTGGAACCCTTTTCTACATTGCGACATAGATTCCGTTGCGGGTGTCCAATGTAGATTTACAAAACGACTTTTCAATAATAAAAGTCTTTCACATGATCAGAGATTGGTTCAACTTGGATTAGAAAGACTTGAATTAAGGCGTTTATATAATGACTTCACTTTAGCTTTTTCTATTATTAGATTTAATATTCTGCCTTTTGAGGATTTCTTTACATTTAATACTAATTCAAATCAAGCAATGAATTCTTGTAAGCTTTTTGTTAATCGGGCAAACAAAAACTGCAGAAAATTTCAATTTTGTAATCGAGTAATCTCTGTTTGGAATTCTCTACCTGAGGAAGTTATCAGTGCTCCAAATAGACATGTTTTTCTTAATAGATTGAAAAGAATTGATCTTAATCATTCAATCCAGGGGCGTAAATAAGCGCAGTTTATGTACTGCCTTTATGTTATCCCGCTTTCGTCGACTATTTATGTATTTTATTGACTTGTCTTTCTGTGTATGTTTATATTTCATCCTTTTTTTCTCGTTACTTATCAATGTATTAATGTGAAGAAGAAGAAGAAAATTTATTCGGTAAAAGTATTAAAAAGACACATAAAAAGTAGGTAAAAATGCATTGTCAATATGAACATAATATACAATCTGCATAGAACAAAGTATGTGCATAAAGCAACATATAATGCAATGGTATCAGGAGCGTAAGGCACAATGCTCTTACGTACGCCCCATAAGATAAACACTAAAATCAATTTCCGAAATCATATTTCTGAAAGCTATTGGGTTATTACAGTCAACTGTATTTTGCGGGAGAATATTCCAAATTTTAGCCACCCTGCTTGCAAAGTCATGTTTTCTACAATCTAAACGTGATTGTTCGATGAACAGTTTCATGTTATTTTTGTATGTAGTACCTCTGTCAGGTGTAAGCTCAAAAAATTCATTAAATGTAAAAAAAGAAAAACAAGATCAGTGTGGATACGACGGGTTTCGAGTCGTTCTAAGTTTATGATTTTCAATCTTTCATCATACGATAAAGTTTTATTCCGAAATAATTTTCTTGTAAATTTTCTTTGCACTTTTTCAAGTCGTGTGATATCTCCAATTTGGTATGGATTCCAGACTTGGCCTGATCTTTTTCTACTTGTTTAAATGTTAACGACATGTATAATGTATTTTTAAATGTCTTAAGGCCTCTTATTTTTACTTTTGTTCCTAAAGTTAAAGCAAAGCCCTCCAAATTTTCATACCCTAAAGTTTTACGATAATTATTTGCCAAAAAACGGCTTTTATGGCAAAAATACAAAAAATATCGTACAATTATATGCAAACAAAGGTATCGTAATCATTGTAAAATGTTACGCAAAGAAATTCATAATCATTTTTGTTTACAGGAAAGTAATTTATTGCAACATAACGATCTGAAATCCTTTTTTAGATTTGTAAATAATCGTTTAAATAATTCTCGAAGCATTCCACCTATTACTTCCACTGACAATAATGTAGTAACTGATCTTCATTGTAAAACTAATATGTTCAATCATTACTTCTCTTCCGTATTTACCAATGATGATACTAACGATTCTTTTGTTTTTCAGAAGCGGGGCGATTTTTCTATTTCAAACATCGTCTTTGACGAAAATAATGTCTCACGGGCGATTGCTAAGATGAAAAACTCGACTTCGATAGCGCCTGATGGTTTAAGTAACTTTTTTGTTAAAAAATTAGCTTATTATCTTCTTAAACCCCTTATCAGTATTTTTACTGTTTCTTTTTATCAGGTGATATCCACACCTGGGCGTGGGGGGGGTTTGGGGGGGTATGCACCCCCCAGAAACCAAATACCCCCCCCCCAGAATTCAATTTTTGAAAAATTTTTTCGTCTTTTTCGTAATTTTTTGATGCCAATGGATAGTGCTTGATGAGAAACGTCGAAAAATGGTGTTTTTATCGCCATACCACCATTTTTAGGGCCATTTTTTGACCTTCAAAAAAATCTTGCACCCCCCCCAGAATTTTCTTGCTGCCCACGTATGGTGATATCCCAGACATTTGGAGGGAGGCTTACGTTGTACCTATAATTAAAAAGGGTGACCCCTCATTAACTGAAAATTATCGTCCTGTTTCTTTATGTTGCTCAACTTGTAAGATAATGGAAAGTATTATTAATACTCAACTATCAATTTATTTATCTACAAATGAGTTAATATCACCTTTTCAATATGGTTTCCAAAAACATAAATCTTGCGAATTGCAACTATTAAATTGTAAACATTCTTGGGTTAAATCACTGGAATGTAAAGAAACCGTTGATATTATTTATATAGACTTTGCTAAAGCTTTTGACAAAGTCGACATATCTAAACTTCTTGTTAAATTAACTAGTTACGGTATTCAACAACACCTGTTTAATTGGTTAAAAGCTTTTCTATCTAATCGTATTCAGTGTGTTCGCGTTAATCAGTGTTTTTCAGATTACGCCGCTGTTACAAGTGGAGTTATTCAAGGGTCCATTCTTGGACCTACGTTGTTTTTGATTTTTATAAATGATATCTTTGATAACTTGTTAAGTTCGACTTTTATGTTCGCGGATGACTTAAAAATATTCAATCTTTCCTGCAATTATCAAACACTTCAGACCGATTTAGATAGAATTTCCATTTGGGCCACCAGAAATTGTTTACCAATATCATATTCTAAATGCACAGCCCTATATTTGGGCAAAAATAATCCTAAATTGTCATATACACTCAATACACAAGTTATTACGAACGATTCTGTCTATGTTCGCGATTTAGGAGTGCTAATTTCGCACAACCTGAAATTTAAGGAACATTACAACAGTATTATCAAGAAAGCTTTCTTGAGATCTATCTTAATTAGAAAATCCTTCTTTTCGCGTGATAAAAATAATCTCGTAAAGGCCTTCATTGTTTACGTCAGACCGATCCTTGAATATTCCTGTGCTTTATGGAACCCCTCTTATATTAGTGATATCAACAGGCTGGAGGCTCTTCAGCGTAAATTTACTAAATACATAGTTGGATATCATAGCCCTCTTTCTTACGACGAACGCCTTAACCAACTTAACTTGTGTCGATTAGAATTACGTCGCCTTCATATTTGCTTATGTATGATGTATCAAATTATTAGTCAAAAATCTTGTCTTTGCATGACAGATTTTTTTGTGCTTAATCAAAATACTACTCGCTGCACAAATCGTTTCAAGCTAGTTGTTCCTCTTGTCCGTTCTAATTTACAAAAATTTGACTTTTTCTGTAAGTATATCTCTGTTTGGAATCACCTACCTGATTTTGTAGTCTCTTCCCCTAACTTGAATATATTCAAATCTAGATTAATTGATGTCGACTTATCCAAATTTATTATAGGGCGGGCTTAAATCGTCATTTTCATGACTCGCTCGTCGCCTTTTGCTGTACGCTTTTATTCTTTTGACCGTACGTTTTATTACTCTTTTACATCTTTCGTAATTGTCGCGTTTCAGTAATAAATTATTTCATTCATTCATTCATTCATTCATTCATTCATTCAGATCCGTATTCAGGGATAGGTCTAACGTATGTTTTAAAAAGCTCTGATCATCAAATCGGTATTTCTTGAGACGAATGTTTTGTGTATTAAGGATGCGACTCTAGCAGCTCTAGACGCTATATTTGTATAATGAATGCCCGATGATAAATCATTAGATATGTAAATACCACCGCAACGAACGGGAAATTTTACTCTCCTTAATACAGAAGATGACAATAATAGTCTTTGTGTCATTTGCGCGGAGACAGTTACGGATAGTCATATTTCGGCTGTTCAATGTGGACTATGTCATAAGTGGGCACATGCTGAGTGCCTTAATCTACCATCAGCACTTATTTCATATTTCAATAGTTCGTCCTATATTGACGCTTCTTACTCTTTTCCATTCGTTTGCTCCTTGTGTAAACCCCTGTTCGAAAATTTCGCTTCTTTACCGGCTAAGATGGCTACTTTAGAATCTCGTCTAAACTCAATTGAATCAAAAATCGGCGCTTCTACGTCACCCAGCATCGTCGATATAGGCTTATTAATTCAAGATGGTCTAGAACGTGAATCAAAAAAGTCGAATGCGGTCGTATTTGGTTTAGCCGAATCTAACGATGACCTTGTTTCGGTTAAATCTTTAATTGATGATTATAATAAAGACTCTGATTTTTCATCTGCCAATATAACGCAGGTATTTAGAGACGGTCCCAAATATTCAGACAAACCTCAGTTTCTGAAAGTTTGTCTTTCTTCGTCACGTGCTCAACGTCGCTTTATTGGTCTTATCAACAAAGTTGTCCGCCCTGCAAATCCAACAAACGTCTACTCGAAATTACGTGCGCGACCGGATTTGTCGTTTCTTCAGCGAAAACGTCAGCGTGAACTTAACGACGAGTTGCACCAACGACTGGACGCAGGCGAGACTAATCTATATATCGACTTTAGGGATGACTGTGTGAAGAAGAAAACTGTACGAGTCTATGATCCTCGTTCTACAGCCCCTAAACCATCTAATCCCAAATTTCGTGCTCAACATGGTCAACACGCGTCTAATATTTAGGTAAATTCGCCCCGTTATTTTGTTAATATTAAATGTTTGCTATGTAATTCTCGTAGTATTGTGAATAAGTTAGGGGAACTTCACTTTCTGTTAAATACTGCAAAATTCGATATATTATTTTTTTGTGAAACCTGGTTAAATGAATCTATTTCCGACAGTCTATTATGTCCGTTGAAAAATTATATTATTCTCCGATCAGATCGTAAGAATAAGCGGGGAGGTGGAGTTTTAATTTTTGCTAAACCTCATCTTTATGCTCGATGCGTTAAAGTTCCTGCTTCTCTGTTTGTGTCTGATACTTTAGTAGTTGAAATTTTAAAAGGTGGAGATGTTATAAGATGTTTGTTAGTTTATAGACCTCCTCAGTATGATTTTGATACTGCACTTCGGATATGTAATTTAATTGAATGGGCTACTAATAGTTGTCATCCCGTTATTATAGTAGGGGATCTAAATTTGCCTAAAATTGATTGGTTTCATGGTACTTTTACATTTAATCCATTAAACGAATTATTTTTTGATTACTTATCAGCTAGTGGTCTGCAACAGTTAGTTAAAGAAAATACTCACGATAATACTTTGATTGATGTAGTATTTGCTGCATATAACGTTTTTAATATCCAGGTTCTTCCTCCTTTTTCAACAAGCGACCATAATTCGATTTCTTTTGAAATTTTAACTAGAACTTTTCAAGATGGAGATAAACCTAGCTTAAATTTCAATAAAGCGGACTACGAGAGTATAGCTACTTTTTTATCCTCTGTTTCTTGGCCTGACATTTTTTCTACATGCTCAACAGTTAATGACATGTATAATGTTTTTTTAAGTATATTAAATCCTCTTATTTTTAGTTTTGTACCTACTTTTAGGGCTAAATTAAAATTTAAATACCCTAAAAGCTTACATAAATTATTTCTTAAAAAACGTTCTCTATGGGATAAGTATAAAAGGTGTAAAACTCCAGGAACTAAAGTTAAATATCGAAATCATTGTAAGGCTCTACGTAGAACTATTCATAATTATTTCTCTTCTCAAGAAAACAAATTGCTCAAGAATAATAATCCTAAAGCTTTCTATACTTTTGTAAATAATAGGTTAAAAAGTCGCAGTGAAATTCCTCCTCTAACATTTTCTGATAATAATGTTATAACCGATTCATTACGCAAGGCTAACATTTTTAATGATTATTTCGCTTCAGTGTTTTCTAGTGACATTACTAACGCGAATTTTCTTTTTCAGAAGCGCTGTGATTTTTCGCTTTCTGACATTATTTTTAGTGAGGATCGCGTATTGGAAGCCATTAACCATCTAAATACGTCTATTGCAGTTGGCCCCGATGGCATATGTAATCTTTTTATTAAAAAATTGTCGTTTCAAATGATAAAGCCGTTAGTTAGTATTTTCACTGTATCTTTTCTGTCTGGAAATATTCCCGAGCTTTGGAGCATGGCACATGTTATTCCAATATTAAAAAAGGGGGATCCAGCATTAGTGGATAATTACAGGCCCGTTTCTCTTTGTTGTTCTATTGCCAAAATTATGGAAAGAATTATTAATAGTCAATTGTTAGACTTTCTTAAGGTTAATAAACTAATATCTCCTTTTCAATTTGGTTTTCAAAAGAATAAATCTTGTGAAACACAATTGTTAAAGTGTAAATTTTCATGGATTCAGTCGTTAGCTAAAAAAGAAACTGTTGATATAATATATTTAGATTTCTCTAAAGCTTTTGATAAAGTAAATATGGAAAAACTTCTTATTAAGTTAAACGGATATGGAATAAACGGTAATTTGTATGCATGGTTAAAGGCCTATTTGTTTAATCGTTCCCAATGTGTTCGCGTTAATCAGTCTTTTTCAGATTATGTGCCTGTTACCAGCGGTGTCGTCCAAGGAAGTGTCCTTGGACCTACGCTCTTTGAAAGAAAGAAAGAAAGAAAATTTATTACTAATACCAACAGTTAAAATACGAAATGACAAGATATATAATAAATGCAATTACGAATTAGTAAAGGGACATGCGAGTCAATGGAATGACAAGTTTTACGCGCGCCCCACAAGATATCTAGATAAATCAAAGTTTGCTAATCTAGATTTAAATATGTTTAGGTTAGGGAAGAAACAATGAAGTCAGGAAGATCGTTCCAAACTGCGATGTATTTGTAAAAGAAATCAAACTTTTCTAAATTAGAATGTACAGTAGGTATGACTAATTTAAATCTATTAATGCTACGGGTAATATTATGATTAAATACAAAAAAATCATCAGCTTCCAAACATGATTTATGACAAATAATTTGATACATCATACACAGACAAATCTGCAAGCGTCTTAATTCAAGTCTGCACAATTTAAGTTGTGTTAAACGATCCTCGTAAGAAAAAATATTATTATAGCCAAAAATATATTTAGTGAATCTACGTTGAACAGCTTCCAATCTATCTATATCCTTAAGATAAGAGGGTTCCATACACTGCAACAATACTCTAATAAATGATATATGTGATAATATTTGTAGTACGGTTTATATGTTCGCAGATGATATCAAAATTTTCAATATTAGTCGTAACTGTAAATTATTACAGTCTGATTTAGATAAGATTATTGACTGGGCAATTGCATGGGATTTACCTATTTCTCGAACCAAAAAGTCAAGTTCTATATTTGGGTAATAATAATCAAAAAGCTGTTTATAGACTAAATGGGGAAATTATTTCTAGTGATCCGTTTGTCCGTGATTTAGGAGTTTTGATTCCTCGAAATTTAAAATTTAAGGAACATTATAATTCTTTTGATTAAAAAAGCTTTCTTTAGATGTATTTTAATACGCAAATCATTTTTTTCGCGTGATAAAGGTAATCTTGTTAAAGCTTATAGTTGTTATGTTAGACCTTTATTAGAGTATTGTTGCAGTGTATGGAACCCCTCTTATCTTAAGGATATAGATAGATTGGAAGCTGTTCAACGTAGATTCACTAAATATATTTTTGGCTATCATAATATTTTTTCTTACGAGGATCGTTTAACACAACTTAAATTGTGCAGACTTGAATTAAGACGCTTGCAGATTTGTCTGTGTATGATGTATCAAATTATTTGTCATAAATCATGTTTGGAAGCTGATGATTTTTTTGTATTTAATCATAATATTACCCGTAGCATTAATAGATTTAAATTAGTCATACCTACTGTACATTCTAATTTAGAAAAGTTTGATTTCTTTTACAAATACATCGCAGTTTGGAACGATCTTCCTGACTTCATTGTTTCTTCCCTAACCTAAACATATTTAAATCTAGATTAGCAAACTTTGATTTATCTAGATATCTTGTGGGGCGCGTAAAACTTGTCATTCCATTGACTCGCATGTCCCTTTACTAATTCGTAATTGCATTTATTATATATCTTGTCATTTCGTATTTTAACTGTTGGTATTACTAATAAAATTTTCTTTCTTCTTTCTTAAGGTCCTTCATACAATTTTCGGCATTTTTTAACTCAGATAGACCTAACTTATAGCCCAATACCGGATTTCCGTAACCCAAGTATAACGTTGCTCATTTTTATTTTCAGTTGCCATTTTTCGGCCCAAGAATGCAATGAATCAAGATCAGACTGTAAATTTTGAAATTTTACCTAACATTTCCACAAATGCCAAACAAGTCAAAATTTTTTCCAGTTTTCAAAAATTTGGTCGACAAAGAGACTAAAAAGAATAGACGGTGTTCTCTGCGCTTTGTCCGACCGAACGACCCAAACTTTTATCACTTTGCTTTGCTGAACAAACGAAGGGTACTGGAATTGACAATTAAGCTTCAAACAGTAATTGCACATCTGAAGTTTTATTTGCAAAACTGCAGACCTGCTAGATTTTCAAAATCAAGTAAGAATGGAATTAGATAGTATGCAGATAGTATGGGAGTCTTACTAAATTTCCCAATCATAAACATCAAATGACACAACATGGAGATTCCTGAACAGCCGTAAATTTGTCTTTTTTGGGCGTAAATGACAAACATACAAACAAGTCTTTATTATTTCTTACGCGTCTGACAATTCTCTTTTTTCTAAGCCTGATTTAAAAATAAAATTCGGCGATATTGCCGACTAAAAATCGGAGAAGAAATCTATTTCTACTTTTTACTTTTTTTGCGAGATCACTGATAGTTTGTGTACACAGTATAGGGAAGTAGGTGGAAAGAAATATGTGCACACACATACATACATACATGCGTGCATACTGCATACACAATAAGTAATTACAGTCATTTTAGGACAAGACATGAATCTCAGTGAGCTTGCAATAAAAAGACCCGTCTTAGTGTTGTTTTTGGTTTATGCTCTGAAGAGGACAAAAGGCTATATCCAGCCGATAAGTACATACTCATAGGTTAATTTGTACACTCAGTACATACATCTATGTATAAATAAAAATCATCTGACCTGATTTGACAAGAAAGAAGATATTTATTGTCCAAAAAATACACAAAATTCGGCAAAGCACAAATACATGGTAAAACAGTGACTGAACAGAAGGACATTTATACAAATTTTAATATACTAATATACAACTTATAATAAAAAGGTTATTATTTGTATTTGTGGCGTAGTTCTTAACAATTTTACAGCTGTTCTACAGACCAGATTAAGCTTCGACAAGTCAACTATACGTTCTTGTTAAAAAGTAATGGGTACCTAATTACTGTGTTTTTCGTCAGATTGCCGAGCGTATGAGGTTTTGCCCCAAACTTCGAGGCTACTTTCGCCTGATATTTGTTGATGTTGGTTTCTGTTGAGATTTTTCAAAATTTTTGAGGGCTTATTATGTCGTAAATTGCAAGTAATTAAAAAAGGAACTTTGGGAAAAGTATAAAAAGAGTCGTTGCCCTTAGTGATCGACCGGGGCCCCGGCCCCGGCCCCGGCCCCGGCAATCCCCGGCCATTTTTAAGCATCCCCGGCCCCGGCCGGGGCAAGGTCAAAAAATGGCCGGGGCCGGGAAAATTTAGTGTAATTCGTATTTTGAACAGGCTTTGATACTGGCACTTATTTATCAATGAGCAAGTGTTAATTTTGAGAGCTGTACTGATTAGACCATATGTATACTTACTTAATCCTTGTTATAACTTTGCTACTGTGTATAAATGAGCTTTTACTGAATAAATGTTCTGGAAAATCTGCATGTTTTCGATTCCTCTACTTAACTTACTTAAACTAAATGCTACTTTTAACTCATTCATTCATGGCTATGGCTAAAAGATTTAGAGTTGACAAATACGTTCTATTTCTATACAATACAATACAAATACAAATATTTTATTTTCGTCGCACAAAAAAGAACACAATAAGAAAAGAAACATTAATATACAATGAAATACAATTATAAATAAACATTCGACATGAATCATCATACAAAATCACATATTCTAAAAGCAAGAAATTATTAATTAAAGTACATTTATACGAGATTAGTGCAAAAGACGAAGGTAGGCGCGCAGGCTAAATAAATTATGCACTTAGAACACGCCCCCTAGCAAATACCCCGTTAGATCAACTTTTTCAACTTTTCACGGAGGAAGCAACACTAGGAGATCTTACAACAGCTTCAGGGAGAGAATTCCATACGTGAATCCACCTATTGGATAAATCATACCCACGAACATCAAGCCGAAAAGGAGTGCATTCACATTTCATTGAATTTTGAGCACGCGTGTTGTTTTCACAAAAAGTAAAAGTCGGCTTGCTGCAAAACGCATCTACCACTCAATATCTGATACATCATACACAGATCACTACGCAATCTGCAGAATCCTCCAGGCTATCCAATTCTAAGGAACTGAGTCTTTCAGCATAAGAAAGTCCCCGAAATCCAATAATTTTACGTGTAAATTTCCTTTGAACATTTTCGATCATTGAAACATGGGTCTTACGGTATGGATTCCAAACAGTGCTACAATACTCAAGAAGCGGTCTGACGTCAAACAGTAAAAGCCCTAGACATATTTAGTTTATTTTTAGAAGCAAATGATTTCGATATTAGCATAGCCCTAGCATAAGCTCTACGCGTTATATCGATTATAGTGGAAATTAAAATCAAGTTTACTTGATACGTAAACACCCAAATCCTTTACAGAATTTACACTCTGTTCTACAGTCGGGTCAGAAATTCTATAGAATGCTTGGGATTTCCAAAACCTAGATATAGTTGAATTGTATGTTTTCAACAACCTATTTTTACAAAAAAACACTTTTACATTTAATTGAATGGGAACCGCGTGCTTTAAAACGCGTTTCTTGTGTAATAGTTATTAGGACGGAGATTACTTATAGGCGAATATAAACTACGCTGCAGAATTGCGTCCGATCCGATAAACTAAACATGTCTCCTATAGTTTCCTGAGGTCCAGAGTTGAGGGAGGGGTGAAATCCCAAATTAAAGGACCAGCAAATTAAGTGGTGGACTATTATTAGCCGACTCTATTTTAATGTACGAGCTTCTTGTGCTTGTACAAAGATCTCCGAAAAGGTTTTTGTATGATGGAGCTACTATCAGTATGTGACAGTGTTTTTTTGTACAACGTACCTTTGTATATACATGAACAAAGATGGTACCCAAAAGTCTTTGTACATTTTGTACCAGTGTTTTTTTGTACACGGTCCGTTTGTGCATGTACAAAGATGGTACCCAAAAGTCTTTGTACATTTTGTACACACAAATTTTTGGTTACTATAATATGGTAGAGTAGCGATTTTAGTGTGGTAAAACAGGGTATTTTTGACTTTTGATTGTATATTTTAGCTAATTTCTAGGTTTCTAACGCCAAAAAATTACTAAAATTGTCTCAAAACGGCGCGAAGCGCCTAAAAATTTGACATTTTTCCATTCTAAATACAAATTTTGCCATTTTAAAATATATAGGACAGACAATTTTTCATAATCGGAGCGAAGCGCCGGAAAATTTTTGGAATTTTACACCTTTTTACAGTTTTTATCTTCCCAAAAATCTTTGTACATGTTCAAAGATAGTCCTGAAAAGTCTTCGTACATTGGGAAAAATCTTTGGCGAATACAAAAAACACTGTTTTGTACATGAAAATTTTTGTATACTTTAATATGGTACCATAACGATTTCAGTGTGGTAGAACATAGTTTTTCGACCTTTAGTAGTGTATTTGGCTAGTTTTTGGGTTTCTGAATATTTGACATTTTTCCATTTTCCCATTCTAAGCGCAGTGTTGTTTATTACAAGATTTAATTCGCATATTACAATTTTTGTAATATTTCTGATTTTGTAGTACAACTTGTTTTAGCTTTCTCAGTCGAGTTTTATGTGTGAATTCCATCAAAAGCTCATACAAATTTCGGCACTTCGCGCCGAACTAATATTATCAACTAAATTCAGGCCGAATTATCACATTTAGAAGCACGGTCTTTTTGTATTCGGCGAAGATTTTTGCTGATGTACAAAGACGTTTCAGAACCGTCTTTGTAGATGTACAAAGATTTTCGCAGAACAAAAACTGTAAAAAGGTGTAGAATTCCTTATTGCAAATTCTACCATTTTAAAGATTTTCAGGGGTAAGCGGCTGCAAAAATGGAGCCGCTTACCCCCCTTCCCTTGGAAATGGCCGAGAAATATACATGTGACAAGGGATTTGGCATCTCCCACCCACGCTTTGAAGCCTCGAACTTCCTTGAAAGTCAGAAAATATTTGACCACCCACCCCCATTTTTTGGCGAAAACCTGCACTTTTTTGGCTATTTTTATGTGTTTTTACCATTTTTGATCTAGTCGCTAACCCCTTCCTTACAGAAATGGCGAGGGACCCCTACCCTAGATTTCTAGCCGTTAAATGTATACTGAGGGACCCTCATAAAATTTTAAGCGATTACATGCTTGTTTTATAGTGATAGTTTATCTATTTACTCTAGCTCATATTCTAAAATAATGTATCACTTCGTGAAATTCTAACACTTAGGTAGGTACACTTTTGCCCTACTAAAAAATTAAGTTCAAAAAAATTCAAAAGGTTTTCACCAAAAATCGTCTGATAGTGACTTGTGTCTTGGACCATGAGGGGGATAATACCCCTCCCTTCTCATGGGAATATGCGATGTCGCATTTATTACATCCAATACCTACTACATCCAATCGCTACAGCAGCAGTAGCAGTAGCGAAGATTCAAAATGATATAGAGAGTGCTAATAGCAGCGACATAGGCTTTATTGATGATTCAGACAATGAAAAACTGGACTAAATTTGTTTCTTGTGACATAAATAGTAATACAACTTGATATGAAAAGGCGCACCTAACTTTGCGCTTGCCATTTACTACTGAATGGAGCAGTCGCTCATTATTTCTTTTCCTATGCCCACCCCAAGTATGTGTCATGCAATAATATTTTCCTTGTCTCACCCCGACCAGCCCCGGCCCCGGCCCCGGCCATGGCCCTGCCGGGGCCGGGATTTTTTTCCAGCCCCGGTAACTGCCCCGTGCCCCGGCCAAAAAGCGTTCCCTGGTCAATCACTAGTTGCCCTGTTATTTTAAGCAAGTATAAGAAGATTACTAAAGAAATTAAATTTGCTTTGAAAGATCTTTTCACGAGGGAGGAACGTATAGCTTTTAAATTCTCGAAATGTAAAAAATTTTTATTCTTTCGTAAATGACCGGTTAAGAAAGACAAAGTCAGCTTCAATATTAATGTGTGATGGTAGGATGATAGATAATGATTTTGAAAAAGCTAATGCTTACAACTCTTTTTTTGCAGAGTAATTTTGTTATTGACGATCTTGTTTCTCCCCATTTCGCAAACAGAGTCAAAAGTGATGCTCATCCTCTTTCTGTAAAATTTGATGTTCTAGAACTATTTCTGAATCCATAAGTAGTGCTTAAGCCCACTTTGTCGCTTGGCCCCGATGGCTTGTGTGCATATTTTATTAAAAAGTTGAAAACAGTGTTGCTCTCACCTTTAGAAACCATCCATCTTCAACGTTTCTTATCAAAGTGGAAAGATACCTGATTTTTAGTGAAAAGCTGTTGTGATCCCAGTTCATAAAAAGGGGGATATCCCATCAGTTGATAACTATCGTCCAATTTCCTTATGTTGTGTTTCTTGTAAATTAATCAGAATCTATAATGAACATGTCCTTGCTTTCTTATCTAGAGAAGCAAAATCTGCTAAGTGAAAAACAGTTTGGTTTTTGAAAAAATAGATCATGTGCTTACAACTTGTTGAGTGCAAAAAATCAGTGGACCAAATTTCTAGATGAGGGAATTCCTGTTGACATTGTTTACATTGACTTTTGTAAGGCTTTGTGACCGTGTCACTACAAAAAACTGCTAATTAAAGTTGGCATCTTATGGACTGAACAAACTCTCTTTTAATTGGATCGAAAATTTCTTGACTAATAGATCCCAAGTCGTTAAAATTAAAAATTCTTTATCTGATTCCATTCCTGTTACCAGTGGCGTGCCCCAGGGTAGTATACTAGGTCCCACACTTTTTTAATCTTCATTAACGACTTATGTGAAATGCGCCAAAACAGTAATGATTTACTTTGTTTGCTGACGATATCAAACTTTGGAATCTATCATCCAATTTCATGACACTTCAAGCTGACATAAATTATGTGCATGAGTGGGCCAATACATGGCAATTAAAAATATCAGTTAATAAATGTTTAGTTCTATATCTGGGTAGTTCAAACCCTAGGCATTCTTATCACATAAATGATTTCTATCTTTCTACTGACACACTTTGTGTAAAAGATTTGAGGTGTTTTTCTGAATTCTAATTTATCGTCCAGATCTCATTGTGAATATATTGTGAAAAAGGCATGCAGTTAAGCAATCTGATCTTGCTAGTTTTATTTCTAAAGATAGATTATTACTTGTTAAGGCCTTCATTACTTGTTCGACCGAGTGCTTGAATTTTGCTGTGTTTTGTGGAGTCCTTACCTGCTGTGTGATATCACCTCCGTCAGAACGGGTTCAAAGAAGGTTTACTAAACTGAATTTTTAGTGATAAAAATTTGACATATAGCTGAAAGATTACACGAACTTGGTCTGGACTTTCTTGAGCTATAGACGCCTCCATAACGACCTAACATTAGCCTTTTCTATTATCAAATGTAAAGCTCTTCCTTTCAAGGATTTCTTCACAATTAATTGTAAATTCTCATCATCAGAGCAGCAAATTCTTGTAAACTTCTCGTCAATCATGTAAATAAAAATTGCAGAAAATTTGGATTTTTGTAATCGAATAATTCCTATCTGGAACTCTCTACCTGAACAGATTATAAGTGCTCCAAATAGACACGTTTTTCTGACTAAACTTAAAAGATTAAACCTTTCTAAATTTCTTAAAGGCGTAAGTAAGAGCAGTTTTTCTATTGCCTTTACGCTCACCTAAGCCGTCATACTTAATTTGTTTTGTCTTTCATGTATTTTCATTTTCGTTCATTCGTCCTATCCATGTATGTTAATATTTTCTTTTGACTTAGCGAATAAATTGTTGTTGTTGTTGTTGTTGTTGATTTACACTAAAAAACGCTTTTAGAAGTAAAAGTTTAACATTTACGATTAGCCGCGTCCGGACTGGTTTCTCCTTAATCGCAGTAATTATTTGCAGTCAGCACACTGAAATAGTTTTTGCGGTCAAAAACCAGCGACCTAGAGTGCAAATAAGTTCCGGACGCCAGTGTAATATTATTTGCAGTGAAAAACCAGCGACCTAGACTGCAAATAATCTGCAGGTGGACCTCCTTTCGCCGGCGGGCCTGTTTGTGGCCCATCGGTGTCGGACCTGGCTTGTATCAGCCGTTAACCTTCAAGAACGTTCTACCAGTTCGTCGGCTTAGCCGGATGACCATGATTTTGATCCCGCGACATTGCCGATTGCTATCGTTTGGGACGGACGATATACCTAATCGAAAATAACGAACGCTTGCTCAAAATACAATTTTCCTGCACACGCCCACAACTGTAGTTGCGAGCTTCCAGTCCGCCTCAACCCGCGGCGGGCGACAGGCGGGATCCTACGCGAATCTGGTTTCGGCGCTGATTTGTCCGATCAGGAGCGTCAGGACGCTTACGAGGAGCGTCAGTTGCGTGCTGAACGTCCGGCGCTGATTGATGAGCGTCGATCGTCATGGAGGAATAATTCGCCGCATAATTTGAGGATGCGGGGCCCCCTGGCGGACGGCAGTCAGTTTTTGCGTTGTTTTTTATTTAATGCACGTAGTATACTAAATAAACTAAATGAGTTTGATGCATTTTTAACAAGCAAATGACTTCGATATTGGTGTGTGTGTGTGTGTGAATCCTGGTTAACTCCTAGTGTATCTAATGGCTTACTTTGCAATTCAAACCGTTTTAATGTGTATCGCTCCGATAGGATCAATCGAAAAGGTGGAGGTGTTTTTATTCTTTCAAAAAGTACTTTAAAATCCTACTATGCCGAAAGTACCGGAAAATCTTTTCAGTGAAGAAATAGTTATTGTTGATTTCATTGGCCTAAGCTCCAAGATTCGTGTGCTACTTTTTTACAGGCGCCGGATTATGATTTCTCCCTCATGAGAATGCTTTGCCGTGTTATAGAATGGGCCTCTCAGATACAGTATCCTTTTGTCATATTAGATGATTTAAATTTTCCTAATGTAGACTGGTCTAGTTTTATTCTACCTTCGAGTCCTATTAACCGATCTTTTTGCGAGTGTATGCTTTCTCTATCTTTTAGTTAAAAAAGTTTCTGAACCAACACACGGTATGCATATTTTAGATGTTATTTTTGATGCCCATTCTATCGAAAACGTTGAAGTCAACCCACCTTTTTCTACTAGTGATCACTCGGTTGTTACTTTTTCTCTTAAATGTTCTATCTTGAAGAAAAAAGTTCAGCTAAACTTAATTTTCGCAGAGCAAATTATGATCAGATTGAATTATTTTTGTCCGCAATTTCGTGGCCTGACATTTTTTCGGATTGCGTTACTTGTGATGATTTCTACAACAAATTTTTGTCTGTTATAAATCCTTTAATTTCCCAGCATGTTCCAAAAATTGAAGCTAAACCTGCAACTGTGAAAAGATACCCAATGAACATAAGAAAGCTGGTTGCTAAAAAACTGAGGCTGTGGCATGTTTATAAACAGAGAAAAACGCCTGAATCTAAAGCTGTTTATAGTAACCGTGCAAAGTTATTAAAGGCCGAAATCTATAAATTTCACTCTTCCAAAGAGGATAAACTTATTAAATCTGGAAATTTGAATTCTTTTTACCATTTTGTTAATTTCTCGTATTAAGTGAGTGAAAGAACGCTATTCAATTTTAACTGATGGCGATCGTGTGATTGCTTCTATTGACAAAGATAAAGGCAAACGTGCTTAGCACACTTTTTGCTTCAAGTCTTTTTAGTGTTCCTACGCAGGCGAATTTTGGTCTTATTAATGCTTGTGCCCAGCCAAGGGTCTCCAAACATTCGTTTTTCTGATGATGTCGTTTTTTTCTGCTATACGGAAAATTAAACCATCACTATCGATTGGCCCACGACGGACTTCGCGCATTTTTTTTGTGAAAAAACTTGCTTTTTGTACTTACCCAACCCTTAACCACTATTTTTGCGATATCTTTCAAAACCCATTGCTATTCCTGCACTGTGGCGCACACTGCATAAATGTTTGTTCCTGTGTCGCTAAAAAGGGCGACCGGAGTGATGCTAAAAATTACGAGTGACCCCGACTATCGTTATGGTGTTACTACATGTAAGATCATGGAATCCTATAATTAACAGTACGATGCAAGGCACAAGCACATTTACGTGAGAATAATTTGATCTCCTCCGGTCAGTTTGGTTTCCAAAAGGGTAAATCGTGTGAATTGCGGTTACTAAAGTGCAAAAATGAGATGGACTAAATTAATTGATGAAAAAAACACTGTTGATGTTATCTACATTGATTTTTCTAAAGCTTTCGACACTTTCGTAGTTCACGGCAAATTAATTTATAAGCTGGAAACTTTTAACGGATTTTCTGGAGATTTATTGAGTTGGTTAATTTGTTTTTTGAGCGATAGGACTCAAAGGGTTGTTATTAACGGTCAGTTTTCGAGCGAAAAAATCTGTCCACTAGCAGTGTTGTTCCTCAGGGCGGTATACTTGGCCCGATTCTTTTTGTTTTTATTCATAAATGACATTAGCGACCGCTTAGGTAGCAAGGTTTGCCTTTTTGCCGATGACGTCAAGCTTTATAATTTATCTAGCAATCACACCTAACTTCGGAGATGATATCGCTAAACTCGTAGTCTGGTCCAAGGATTTTCAGTTAAAAATTGCTACTGAAAAATGCTACGCGTTATATCTAGGTTTTGGAAATCCCGAGCATTCTTATAGAATTTTCTAATGACCTGACACCTTGCAGAACAGAGGTGTAAATTCTGTAAAGGATTTGGGTGTTTACGTATCAAGTAAACTTGATTTTAATTTCCACCTATAATGATATAACGCGTAGAGCTTATGCTAGGGCTTATGCTAATATCGAAATCATTTGCTTCTAAAAATAAACTAAATATGTCTAGGGCTTTTACTGTTTGCGTCAGACCGCTTCTTGAGTGTGTGTAGCACTGTTTGGAATCCATACCGTAAGACCCATGTTTCAATGATCGAAAATGTTCAAAGGAAATTTACACGTAAAATTATTGGATTTCGGGGACTTTCTTATGCTGAAAGGCTCGGTTCCTTGGAGTTGGATAGCCTGGAGATTCGCAGATTGCGTAGTGATCTGTGTATGATGTATCAGATATTGAGGTGGTAGATGCGTTTTTGCGGCAAGCCGACTTTTTACTTTTTGTGAAAGCAACACGCGTGCTCAAAATTCAATGAAATGTGAATGCACTCCTTTTCCGGCTTGATGTTCGTGGGTATGATTTATCCAATGGAGTGGATTCACGTATGGGAATTCTCTCCCTGATTCCCGTTGTGAGATCTGGTGTTTGGCTTCCCTCCGTGAAAAGTTGAAAAAAGTTGGTCTAACGGGGTATTTGCTAGGGGGCGTGTTCTAAGTGCATAATTTATTTAGCCTGCGCGCCTACCTTCGTCTTTTGCACTAATCTCGTATAAATGTACTTTAATTAATAATTTCTTGCTTTTAGAATATGCGACCATTAATTAATGTTTACCTTAACGTTAATGGTCGCCTTAACGCAACCATTAATTAATGGTCGCGTTAGTCCGATTTCCACCTTCAACGGAACCATTAAAAAAATCGGGTTGCTCGACTCAACCATTAAGCTCGACTTTAAGGGAAGTCTAATGGTCGATTTAAATTTCGGTTGCTGGACTCCACCTTAGTGCAGCCATTAATTAAGGCTCAGTTTTTTAATGTCTACCTTAAAACCGGTTGCTCGACTGAAACCTTAAAGCTCCCATTAAGCGTTTAATGGTTTCTTTAAGGTAAATTGGGTTGCTGGGCTTCACCTTAACGATTCTGATGGTTTCGTTAAGGTTCATTCTTTAAGGTAGGTCGAGAGCTACATTAACGGACTCCTTGATTGTTTTTCACATTAAAAATGGCGCTTCTTCCTATCGTTCCGATTTTTAATATTATGACAAGTTCTCGCCGATTCGAAGTCAAAAGAAGTTCTTTGACTAATTTCAATGACGATGAATCTTATGACCGATTTAGATTTAGCAAGTTATCATTAATACTGAAGATTTCATAACAATAATATTAGTTTATCCTTTTTTTCTAGTTGCAGACAAGGCAACTATGAGCGCGGCCTACTGACAATGCTGATTGCAGAAAAATGGCTGATACAAACCTCATCTTTACATCAAAATAGAGATTTTTTTAACTATTAAATTTTTCCAACTACATAATTTTATGACAATTAAAACGCGGTTCTTATAGAGACTTCATGGTATGCAATTATCGTTTTCACGAGATAACTCAATGATTACATTTCACGCTTAAAAAGTAAATTGGTTCATTTTAATGACAATAAATTTTGATAAGGTTTTATTCAGGTATGGAAAAAAACCCAGATTTGAAAATTTTGAATTTTGGGTTTTTTGTGCTTTATTGGGATTTCATTGGGTTTTTTCAATGGAAATGACAACTCGAGCAACATAAAGTAGCTAGAAATACTCCAACAGCTGCAAGACACGAGACAAATAAAGAGCAACAACTTTATTTAGCTAATATTGAAATCCAACAACAAAATCGATCGTTCACTGCGGTTGCCACATATATGTATTTATCTTCCTCTTCAATGCTGGGACATTACCAGATTTTAATCAAAAAATGCACTGGCTCTCAAAAAATATTAGGAAATAGAAAAATTGGTCGAACTCAAAAAGTGTGGGCTATTGAGGTGGCTGAATAAAAGCGCCCTGTTTTGCAGCATGGGATGGCGATTGTGAACTAGGGGCTGAGATTTTCGAGCATTGCATTGTGTTGACCAGACTGAGGTTGGTTGGCCTTTACTAGTCGAAGGAACAGCATAAAGCAAACTAAAAGAGATTGGAAATACAATTTGAATCACCTACAGTATTTATTTCAGTCTATTTGAAAAATTGGTAACCTGTGGATAAAAAACCCGAAGCCCAATGATTTTTTGCACCCAAAAAACCCACAAAAATCCAAAAAACCCAGATTAAAAAAGCACAGCCTTGCCAACCCTGATTTTATTCGAGAACGAGTTTTTTCAGTTGGCTTCTTCATTTTCTTTAGCTGTTGCCGAAAATGCGCTAAAATCAAAATTGTATATCCCTATTTTAAATTATCTATTTTTTTAAATTTCCATATCATCGCAAACAACCAATTATGTTTCACCCAGACTAACGAGCGTTTTCATTTATTTTCCTAATTAAGTGTATCGTTGTCACTGCAACCCATTATCAGCCGAATTCGAACCAACACCAAAAGTCAAGCATTAAAAGTGTAAAATAAATGAAAATTCGAATTTTCAATGACTATGGTTCTCAACGTTTTATATCTATGTATTTTAACCAAAAACATTTAAATTCTCATGGAATGCGTGTGAACTTACCACAACCATTAAAATTCCCTTAACGCAACCATTAAGCTTACCTTAACGCTACCATTAGATTTCCCTTGATGCAGTCATTAAAGGTTTTTCTTAATGGTTTCTTTAATGGTACCCTTAAACTTCCCTTAACAAATGCTCGATCATGAATTAATGGTCAAGTCGAGCAACCCGATTTTATGAACCTTAACAAAACCATTAGTTAAGGTTTTACCTTAACGTTAATGGTTTCGTTAAGGGTATCTTAATGGTCGTCGGCGTTAAGGTGGAGTCGAGCAACCGGCCGACCATTAAAATTAATTTTTAATGGTTAGCCTTTATTAAGGTGAAGTCGAGCAACCGGGCCCTGGTCTTTTAACGAATAGACGGGCGGGGTGCGCGCGAACCTTTCACCAACTATAAAATACTCTTCGGTCCAATTGGGCCACACTCCTTTTTCAAACGCTCGCTTAACTTTACTTATACGAACTTTGTCGCCTACATTAAATTTAAACTGTACGGGCTCACGCGGTTCTACCCTAAACGCCCTATTCAAAATTTCTCGCTCGTTTTTCTCGCTAACGTTTACAGGGGCTACGCCTATAGTTCTATGCACCGAATTATTATAATTTTCAGTTAGCTTGCCAATAACGTCAATGTACCTATAGGTGTTGTTACGCGTAAAGTATCTCCACATTTTTTCTTTGAGGGTCCGATTAAAACGCTCTACCACGCTAGCCTTCATTTCGCTTTTAGTGGTGAAAAAATGCACATCTTCCGATTTTAGAAACGACTGAAACTCTTTGTTCACAAACTCCTTGCCCGCATCCGTTTGCAGTTTATATGGTTTCCGGCCCATACCCAAAATATGCCTAAATGCGTCTCGAACATCTTTTGCGTTTTTGGTTTTCAGGGGAACCACCCATGCGTATTTTGAAAACAAATCTATGCAGTTGAGCAAGTACTTAAAATTATCGTTATGTTCGGCTAGAGATTGCAGGTCTACGAGATCGGCCTGCCACTGTTCGTCAATCGCGCTCACAATTACTTTATTTCGGCTATACTTTTTAAAAGCCGGTTTATGCAAAGAGTAGGTGGGCTGTTTAGCTAGCCATGATTTTACCTGGGACAATTTAATGCGCGGGTGAAGCTTGCGGGCTTTAGCGAACAAATGGTGGGCGCCCGAGTACCCCGTTTTTGGATCATAGTATAATTTATTCAATGTTTTATTCATTTTTAAAAAAAACACGTCGTTTCAACGTGGATTTTCTTTATTTATTCATTTACAACACCATATTAACTTTATGCAACAAAGTATGTTCGTACAAATTTTCCCACATATTCTTGGCGTTCGTATCAAAATGACGCCACAAATCGTACAAAATGTCATTTTCACGATTAATTATACACTGTTTCAAGTACAAGGCGAAAGTCCAAAATGCTTTCTTTTCTTCGCTCTTTCGTTCTTCCTTGAACGTATCGCTAAGCTGGCTCCAAAAACAGTTGCCAATTCGTTCCACATGACGGACGTTGATGAATCTGAGCGTTGCTTTTTCGATGAGTCTATCGACAAAGTGATGGTAGGCTAGTTCGCCGGGGGAAGACATTTTCAGGAAGCTATAAAATAGCGTATACGCCACCCATACTTATAGATTCATATTTATAGACTTTCAGGCAGGCTTGTGGGCTTCTGCGTCCTGCTCCATGTACCTCGCAATCACTCGATTGCCTGCTTCTTGCGTGGCGCGGTTATACTCGCAGCATCGGGGGCACATTTGAACGCTCATGTACCACCTACCCCCATTAGTTTCGAAAAAATCGCGTTCCGACGACGCTTTTTGACAAAAATAACAGAGTTGAACCATGAGCGCGTACATGGGCCGCTCCAGATTCCTACCGCACAACTGTACGGGTGGTTTAATAGACCTCCCGTACGGTTTCTTCTCTTCCTCAATAAAAGGACGCTGTTTCACTTCCTTAACTTCTTCCATTTTTAGTGTTATCTTTTCCTTTAAATTTTTTCCATATTTATAAACTTTAAACACGCCCAAACGTGTTTGGGCACGCCCAAACGTGTTTGGGGGTTGTTTGGGTATACACAGTCCAGTAAATGACTCTCTATAAATAAGAAGTTGAATAACAAAGGAGACAAGCACCACAATGGCTCTTAATCAATATTGCACAGTGGATGAACTTGCTTCTGTTCCTGTTCGTAGATTCAGAACAACAGCAAAAGCATATTTACTTAAATTTGCAAACATACACGAATGCCCAAACCTATTTAAAGAATTGGAACCTATTTTTGAGAGCGCTATTCAGAAAATGTTACTCGACTGTCCTCCTGAAAACATGGTTGGCTTCGAAATCACACATCCAAGCTTGTTCGAGCCTGTAATTGTACCATTCACTAGACGTAAAAATGTGAATTCCGACAAAGTTTTCAGTATAATGGAGAAAGTGTCTCAATCAAAGAAGGAATTCAACTTCAGTGAGGATATGGCTTTTAAGCTCATTATTGTAGACCACAAACCACAATGGGGCATGGGCCCTTCTATTGATTTTACGACTGTAAAGGAATTCTGCAAAAAAAATAAGGGAAAATTTATTAAAACTGCATCTAGAGATAATTTATCACTACCCCGCGCTATTGTAACAGGAATAGCAAGGCTAAACTCGGACCCCCAGTGGGAGGCAATTCGAAAAGGCGACAAGAGTCGTTGCACTCTGCAAAAGCAGCTAGCATTAGAGTTGATGAGCAGAGCTAATCTTAGTGTAGAGGCAAATAAGAGCTATGGCTTAAACGCTGTAGAACAAATTCAAAATGTCTTAACGCCAAATTACCAAATAAAGGTTTACTCGGGCAAAATGTTGTTCTATGAAGGGCCTGCTGCTCAGAAAGTCGTCAGTCTGTATGCAGCCAATGGTCGCTACGACCTAATCACCCAAACGCCTAACTGGGTGTAAATGTTCGAATGCATTGTTGCATCACATCTAATTTCGGTGTCACAACACGCATAACACACCACTAATAGAACGCGTTTAAGCAAGGACCGGGAATTCGAAGGACCGGGAAGTGACGAAGGACTGGGAAGTGACGAAGGACCGGGAATTCGAAGGACCGGGAAGTCAAACCTATATATACACACTCCTTTTGTGCTTAGACCCACTTTAATCCCTAGCTCAGCTAGGCTTAGTTTACAAACTTATTTTATATTTAATTGCATAATTTGCCAGGTGAACATAACGGGCCAGGAAGCCATACACTGCTTGATAAATTTCTATAATGCTTACCTAAGCTTAGTTTACACTGTCCTTGGGCCTAGTTTTGTCTTACTTTGGCACATTTAAGGCAATTTTTAGACTGAGTGGCAGTGGATACACACGGGGGAATATGCTTGACGTGTTGGGGGGCTCCCCTCCCCTCCCAACAGGGCACAGGCGCGCTAGTATGGGTGTGTATGTCAGACAATTTACTTAGGGTCGCTCACAATTAATTTACACTTCGGTTTAGCTCAGTCTTGGTTTACCCACAGGCTTAGCTTAGCTTGCTTAGGCTTAATTTACCCCTTCCACTCCTCAACTATGTCCTCATGTGTTACAGTGTTAGTCTATGCTTAACAGTAGTACAGCTGGCCCTTCTGGAGTCTCCATGCTGAAGCATACTACATGTTGAAGCATAGGCGCAAAGCGCCGAGCTCAGTACACTTGTACTTGAAGGCACAAGTGCACTGTACCCCTTGTAGTACCAGGGCAAACTGGGGCGAGCTAGCCCTGGGGGAGGGGGTCGGGCCATACCCCTCTGGAGTCCCAGAGCTAGCTGGGGCCAGCTAGCTCGGGGGCCCAGGCTGTTCAGCCTGAGCATTTTCTCTGCAATTCGGTCGAATGTAAAGGGGACTTGCAACATCATTTTCACGGGTTTAACTCAAAAGTATGATTCACCATCACTTGAACTAAACTAATCAACTTCACAACCTCTTCAGAATCTGGTTCACATGATTTTTGATAAACCATTCACTGATAAAGAAAAAATTTTAATCATTTCAGAACATTTTCGTCTTTGATAAAATTTGATGCCTTCAAGAATCAAACCTCAGGCTTTAAATTCGTAAGTTCCACGTTCTACCACTAGACCATATGAAGTGTCACTAGAAAATTTTATTCTCTATACATTTCTTTTATAGAC